>VZQC01015001.1:2260260-2349693 GCA_009823505.1 Rhizomys pruinosus | reverse complement strand
TTTGATCAACATGCTTGTGCATACAAGCTTCTCCAACTGGACTATGGGAACCTTGGGTTGTTCAAAATTTGGACATAGATATTTGCAAATTGGTTTTACATGAATGTTACTTACATTCATTGCTTATGCTTAATAATTTGGCTCACTTCCAAAAAATGCACCAATTACCTAATTGTATGGCAAACTGAGTAACGTCAATGTTATCTGAAAACAACTGTGCTATTATATTGTAGAATCCCTTAAAAAAATAAACAAATAGAAGAAAAAAAAAAAGAAGGCAAGCTGGAAAAGTGGGCTTGTTGCCACTGTGAGACTTGAGTGCGCAGTGGTTTGGTCAAGGACTTGCCAGGACCACCTGAAGCACAGGATTGAAAGGTTATTCCTGGATAAACTGCCAACTCATGAAAGGAAACAGCCTGAACTGAGCAGAGTCCAAAATGACATCTCCAGAGAAGGTAGACTGTTTTGCTTCTCTCTCACTTGTGCCCCTTTTCTAAAGCCTAGGGAACAATCTGCAGAAGAGGGGGCATGGTAGAATATAAGGACTATGATTGGGGTGAATTGTGAAACTACAGTAATATAGACTGTACTCTTATTTGATCAACATGCTGGTACATACAAGCCCCTCCAGCTGGACAATGGGGACCTTGGGCTGTATAAGTTTGAGCATAGCTGCTTGCAAATAGGTTTTACATGAAGGATGCTTGTATTCATTATGTATTACTTATTATTAAAAAGTAAATAAAATAAAATAAAATAAAAAGGAAAAAAAAAGAAAAGTAAGGTATAGGAGTCTGGAGATGTAGCTCAGTTGTTAAGGAGCCTGCCTGGCTTGCAAAAAGTCCTGAGTTCAATCCCCACCACCACATACAACTAGGTTTGGAGGTAAATGCCTGTAATCCAAAAATTCAAGAGGCAGAGGAATAATGATCAGAAATTCATGGTCATTCTTGGCTACACAGAATTTCTGGGCCATGAGATCCTATAAATAAATAAATAAATAAATAAATAAATAAATAAATAAATAAATATTTTGTTTCAGCCCTTGTGAACCCAGAAGGCAGCAGCTACTGCAACAGCAGGTGGCCCATGACCCAATAGAGCCAGAAGGCAGTGGCAGGTGACATCCCAACCTCACAACCCACTATCTAGAGAACACTTGGGGCCCATCCTTCAGCTCCAGGCTTCCCTGACCCTGGACCCAGATACAGAAGTTTCCAACCAGCCCTGGAGAGCTGATAGGTGGACCCCACAGGGCATGGTAGTTCTGTGACTACAACTCTCCCACTGAGTGTATGAGGCAGACCTCCACTCTGTGGTGAGAGTCTCCAACTGCCCAGTGGCAGTAGTATTGAGGATTCCCTATACACTAGCTAGGGAACACCTAGGGCACCTCCATCCGCTCCAGGCTTTCCTGCCCCTGGACCCAGATTCAGACATTAGCAACCAGCCCTAGAGAGCAGGTAGGCAAACCCCTCATCACATGACAGGTCTGTGAGTTCAAGTCTCCCAGTGAGTTTATGAGGTTGATCTCTGCTCTGTGGTGAGAGTCCAAAACTATGAGGCAGCAGTGGTGTTCCAGACTCCCTACCTTCTAGCTAGGGAACACCTAGGGCCACTCCCTTGGCTCCAGGCTAGAATTCCCTGAGTCTGGACCAAAATCCAGACATTTTGCAACCAGCTTAGGAGAGCTAGTAGGTGGATCCCAAATGGTGTGGGGTTCAAGTCTGCCCGATTGCTACTTGTCTTGGGCCTCTGAAGGAGCTCCTGGTGTGGGGTTCAAGTCTGCCCGATTGTTACATGTCTTGGGCCTCTGGAGGAGCTCCTGACTAGCTGGGCTGGAAGTAGCTGGTGTCTTCAGTACAAAGTCAGAAGTGAGAACTTGAAGCCTAAACCAACCAGGCTTTCATACCTAATAAGAATACAATGAAGGCACCTAAAGAATACAAGCAAAGTCAGTCTTTAATTACCCGAAGAAACACTTGAGTTTCATACCAGAATCACAACCAACAAAAGAAATACACATGGCAAAATCACAACAACAACAAAAAATAACAAAAATAAACCCAAATAATAAGTCTCTACTAAATACTACCAGGCTTGTAAAAGACTGCTATAATGAGGACCCCTAAGATGTCACCCAGTACACAGATCTTAAAAGAACTACCACAAACATGATCAAAAAATTCAAAGAATTTAAAGAACACACAAAGAAATCTTTCATGACATAAATAGACTGAGAGAATTCATGTCCAGAAAACCTTCAGAGAATACTTAAAGCAATACAAAGAGGGGAAGGAAGTAGCAACTATACCCAAGCAGCAACAGAAAGTACTTAGTGAAGGTATAATTAAGGAAGTACAAACCTAGAAAAGAATGCATTAGAAACCAAATGCCAATTAAATTGTTTATGTGACAGACCAGTTCTGTATTTATCTTTGAAATTTAATTTTTGGAGAATTTCACACATATTGTATTTATATCATTTCCACACCTCCTTCTCTTCTCCAATTGCTCCCATATTCTCTCAAACATTAATTTTTAACAGCACTTGAAAAGAGGACTTAATATGTGAAGTTATGCCTCTTTTCATTTCTACAGCTTAGCTTCCTGAAACTTAATTTAAAAAATATTTATTTATGGGGCTAGAGAGGTGGTCCAGTGGTTAAGAGCAATGGTTGCTCTTCCAGAGGACCTGGGCTGGATTCCCAGTATCCACACTGGGGTTAACAACCATTCTTAACTCTAGTTATAGAGGATCTGATGCTCCCTTCTGACCTCTGTGGGCATTGCAGGACATGGGTGCACCTACCTACAGTACAGGCAACATATTCATACATGTGAAACAAAAATAATAAAACATTTTAATTAATTAATTATGTTTTATTACCCTCTATACATATTTACAAAGTCTGAAAATAAACTATAGGTTAATTCCAAAACACATTTGGGGATTCACAGTTTAACTGTATACTTGAATGCAGGTAAAAAAGAAATATAACTTTACATTCATAAATTATATAGCAAGTTCATGTATGTTCACTACACTTTAAAAAAGAGATTTATTATTTCTCCTAAATCTTAGAACTGGGGAAAACAGACATATTCTTCAACCTATATCTATAGCAATATCATCTTTACTGACCAAATACCCACTTTTACTTACATATAAAGATTCGGTGTTAGGATCCAGAAATGAGGTATAACATATGTCATTTGTTTTCTGAGACTATGTTACTTCACTTAGCATAAAAGCTTTTAGTTCCATCCATTTACCAGCAAATTTCATGATGTCATCTGTGCTAGACAGTTTAATGTCAACTTGACACACCTGGGTTGAGGGAGCCTCAACTGGAGAACTGTCTCCATTGGCCTGGCCTGTGGCCAATTCTGTGGAGTATTGTCTTGATTGTTGAGCAATGTGGGAGAGTCCATTCCACTATGAGTGGTGCCACCCTTGGGAAGGTTGTTGTGTACTGTATAAGAAAGCAAGCTGAGCATAGTCCAGGGGAACAAGCCAGTAAGAAGCATTCCTCCATGGCCTGTGCTTCAGCTCCTGCCTCCAGGTTCCTGCCCTGAGTTCCTATGCTGGGCTCCCTCACTGATGAACTGTGACCCAGGAGATGTGAGCTGAATAAAACTTTTCCTCCCCAAGTTGGAATTGGTCAGATGTTGTCTGATGTATATATATATATTATATATATATATATATATATTATCTGTTAATCCTTTAATCACGTGTGGCCGCAATCCACAAGATCTTTACAGGAAATTCATACTTATGGCAGTTGAAGATTCTGGTCTTGCAGGTTGGAGAAAGTTCACAGTCCAATGAGCCTGTTCCAAATCCAAAATAACCAGTTTGAAATTAACATACAGGACCCCTGGATGGCTGGAGTGCAGGGAAAACTCTACTTTTACAGTAATGCCTGGTACCCTACGGAGGATATTTACATCTCTTGCCAGCTTGTTCTAGCCCCTCAGCCCATTCTCACTCAATCCCACATTCTGTTATAGGAATCCAAAATGGAAGGAAAGCTGCAGTCTACTGGAATATGGCCCCAGTACATTGAATATGCCAGATACCTCCTTAACTTCACCACCCACCCCAATGTCTCCCAATGTTTTTTCTGTGCACCTCTCACACGTCCCCTTCTCACTGTAGTTCATTCTAACACTTCTCTACAGGAATCTGCCCTCGTAGAGACAGGGACAGTATTTCACAGCATCTCCCTCTTTGGCTTACTCATGACTCTTCCTATTTGTTTAGTGAGAGCTGCAGCAGCCTCAGATCCCAGCTTCCTCTGGAATGTCCCCCTCAACAGGACCCTATGTGTCAAATCTCCATTCTTTCTCTGGTGTGAGGGTGCTGCCTCCCTCTGTGTAAATGCCACTGGTTCTGGAATTTGCTTGCCAGTTATTATTACTCCCCAGCTATTCCTTTATGAATAGGAGGAAGTTGCTTGGATGCTGCAACAGGACCTGGACCATCAAAAGAGAGATATTTATCCCACTTCTGGTTACCTAGGCATCATTCTTTCCACACCAGCAGCAGGAACTGTGGGTGGAGCCCTAGCAAATGTTTACAGCATGGAAGCAGACTTCCAAAATAAGCTTGATGAGGCCATGGCGTCCACGATGAACAGCCTAGAATCACTCCTGAGGCAGATAACTTCTCTGTCCGAGGTGGCGATACAGAACTGGCAAGCCCTGGACTTACTGACTGCAGAAAATGGGGGAAACTGTGTGTTCCTGGGGGAGGAATGTTGCTTTTATGTTAATGAATCTGGTGTAGTTGAACAAAATGTTACAACCCTAAAGTACCTTAGGACTGAACTAGGTATAAAGTACTCTCCATAAGTTTCTGTCCCATGGTTTTCCAACCCCCTGACTGCCTGGTTGCTTCCTTTGCTGGGACCCATTTTCACCCTAGGAGTTCTCCTGACTATCTCACCCTGTGTTCTCCGTTTTATCAAAAACTGAATCAATACTCTCACTGAGGTTGCAGCCCAGAATGTTTTAGTCCAATATCAGGCCATCCCAGAAAACCTTCTGGAGGACTGTAACATTACTGCTCCATTTTAATAAAAAACAAAGGAGGGGCTGTAGGAATGAGACTTTGTCTGGCTTGAGGTAAGGAACTGCAGATTCTTCGCAAACTGCTTGCCTGAGTTCTTTTAAGTCACTTGCCTGATACGGGTACCAGTTCAGAGGGTGAACCCATGTTGGAGCTACATTAATGGGGAACATCTGCAAATGAAGGTCTTGGTTATCCCTGATCTGACACAGTTTCTCCATGGCAGGGAGAAAAGTGGCTGAAGGGAAAGTTGCTTCTGGCCCTTTAAGGGAGGGGTTAAGGCCAGCCACTTAGATGTTTGATTAATCTGTTTTGTTACCACTGGGTCTGGAGCTGGGGGGCTTTCAGAGGGAACTTTATTGGGGTCCTCAAGGGGAGTTTTAGCAGGTTCCTGGGAGGAAGGGGGTCTGAAATTTAATTTTGGTAGCTTCTGTTCCTTGTGCAGCCTGGTGGGAGCGGCCTAGACATCATCTCACTGTGTCTGAGTGGCAAGAACTTGAGAGATGCTGGAGAACTTTCTCACTGTCTAGCCTTCTGTGCTACACGTGTCCAAGATTCTGAATTCCATAAGTCTGCAGGGGACATCCACAGGGCAATATTAAGAGTCTCACTCCAAAAGGAGGCAGCTTCCTGCATGGAAATTTTAACTCCTCAACTCTTGAGGAGCGTCTTTATTTTCTCAGCCTGTGGGTCTTTTTGGCATGCCTGTTTGCTCCCCCTGGTGAAGAAAGGCAAAAAATGCTAGTTGTTAGAGAAACATACTGCAGATGGAACAGCTTCTTGTCTGTGGGAGTTGAAGTTATTTAAAAGATAGATCAAAGACTTATCTCACGTGAAAAAGAGATTTTTCCATGGAGAGGGGCCAAAAGCCTGGCCATTTAGATGAGAAATGCTGAAAGACAGATTAAAAGATTAATCTCACATGAGGGAAAGGATTTCACAGAGATAGGCCAATGCCTGGCTGCTACCCTGAACCTTATTTTCAGGGGGATTACTTCCCTCCTTCACAGTGAACCCTCCAAGATTTTCCCCTCTAGTGGGGGAGAAGGGAGGTGAGAGAGACAGCCCGAGAAAATACCTTTTGTCTTCTGCTTCTTTTTCTGGTGGAAATTCAAGCCCCACATCATTGGTGCCAGTTGTGGGTTGTTGTCTGATATATGTATATCATCTGTTGGTCCTTTAATCATGCATAGCCACAATCCACAAGATGTTCTTCCCTCCTTGGACCAGGCTCACAGCTTTACAAGACTGCAAGCTTTGGCGTTGTCCCCTGCTGGCAGCTGTTAGTTCCTCGGCTGAGCTCTGGCAATAAGAGGGGAGGGAACCACAGGAAGTCACCTGAAGAGGAAGGAAATGGAGTTAGCAAAGGTCTGGGAGAAAGACTCCATTTTATTCATGCCAGCAATGTGTTTATATATTAAAAGCTACTATGATCTGGGCAAGGAATTGTGGAGCAGGAGGGTGTGAAATGAGAGGAAGGGAAGGGCGAGCCACCTTGGCTCCTACCAGGGGCAGCAGAGCTCCTGTTTGCATAAACAGTAAACTAGAGGTGTGACATTTCACTCAATATCTCAAAGGACGAGGCCATCAGGGTCTGGAACTTTGCAGAGATAGGTGAGGCAGGAAATACTGCAATATCCTGACCTCGTGGAGCTACAGAAGCAACTTAAATGCCCATGGATATGTCAGATAAATCACAGAAGCCCAGGGACAGTCTGCAGTTCCTTATCTCAAGCCAGACAAAGTCTCATTCCTACAGTCAAGAGTGGTTTGTTGCAGCAATTGAAGAGAAATTAATACATACCCTGAGAGATGAACTGAAGGTCCTCCAGATATATAAATATTTCTTTTCAGAACAGAGCATGTCTCACTAATAACTTAAACTATCAGTAGACTGAACTCCCCAATCAAGAGGCACAGAGTAGTAGCAACTACTGGATTATGTATATGTATATGTATAGGTATATGTATATGTATATATGTTATGTTAGATTACCATACAACATAGAGTCCAAGTAGTCCAAGATTGGATGCATGATACTGGAGAGGCTGAGAATCCAGTAGCTGCTTAGTCCATGAGGCTGTAAATCTCAGTAATCCCAATGTGGCACTGAAGCTCTGATGGATTCTGGGAGATCTTCTAGTCTTCAATCTAAATTGGAATCCAAGAAGCTTGTCATAGCAGCAAGAAATCTCACCAGTAGGAGAGAATTTGCCATCACATTAGAATAAGAGGCCTTAGATTCATCAATTCTTTGTGCTGTTTCTTTTTAAGTAATTTCTGCTCTGATTTTGTTATTTCTTCTCATCCACTAGTTTTGTACTTGGTTTATTCTTTCCATTCCAGAATCTTTTGTTGTACTGCTAATCATTTATATGTGCTCTTTCTGATTTTTTAATCTATTTTTATTTGACCAGTAAGTACACATATGCAATAAATATATGGAGAATTCATATAAACCAAATTAGTTAACATCTGAGTTGAGTTTTTTTACAACCCAGGGTTCCCAAGTCCAGTGGAAAAAGTTTGCTTACACAAATATGTTGATCAAATACAAAAGAAAAAAAAGAGAGAAAAAAAGAAAGAAAATCCAAAATCCGTTTTTGCTGTGATCTTACAATTTATCCCCCCCTTAGTCCCTATAATCTGGCATGCCAACCTCTTCCACAAGAGTCCGTGGGCTTTGGAGGGGATAGTGAAAGATAGTGAGAGATAGAAGATCCAGTTTTTCTTCTGAGGTGGCATGTCAAACTCTTGAGACAATCCAAGTTCTGTTTGCAACAGACTGATAGGTTTAGGAATCTCTTTTTAATTCTAGTAATAAAACATAAATAGAAACAAATATTAAAGATTATAACAAGTAACTCTATGGGCACAGACACATATACTTGTATAATATTTTGGTTGGGGCATTATAACTCTTTGACAAAGGGAGGCAAATAGCTTTCCAATGTGGTCAATAGACCCTCCTGACATTAGGAGGCACCAAGGCTATAGTGACTGCTAGGGAGAGTGCCATAGATAGAATTGGGATTTTTCTTTCTGTTCTTTTTCTTTCTGGGTGTACATTTACCAGGATGCCACTATTGCACTATATCTTCTTCGGCATGTAGTAGTGTAGCACAAGAAGTCTGTAGTAAAGCTTCAGAGACCATTTCTTTCCAGCAGTTTGTATAGTGCTCTCTGACACCATGAAGATCAGCTGTTGATTTGCAGTGTAAGGTCTCAGCATATTTATTTTTTGCTCTTATCACATTGTATCTTCAGCAATAAGGTCTTATTGTCCGTTTCTTATGTGCACCCAAAGTTATAGGCAAATGGCCTTTGTTTTGTGAGCTTTTAAAGCCTCCCTGACCAACAGCTCCTGGTAGGGCATCCCAGAGCTGGAGCTAAAAACTTGATCTACCAATGCTTTTTATTTAACTGTAGAGCAAAATTGTATCCTAGAGGGAAGAAGCTGCATGTCTGGGTGCCATTTGTGGGCCATCCCATTTATTCCCAGGGTGAGCCATGTAGAAAACACATGCAGGAAAGTATAGAACATGGACGCATGGTAAGGTATCCAAACACAGAGAGAGTTTTATTCAAAAAATGGCCATCTTATATAGCCAGTGTGACTCATATCCAGCAGTTTGTATAGTGCTCTCTGACACCATGAGGTCTTGTAGGTTGTTGCCAACTTTTTCTATCACCTTCAGGGTTTCAGGCTTCATGTTGAGAGCTTTGATCTGCTTCTGAGGCTTTTTCCCATCCTTTCCTGGTGGTTGGATGAATGTTCAATATCCTTTTTCATTTCATCCTGTGATTTTGTTAGATTTTCCACTTCCCTCTGGAGCCTGTCATTCTCATCTTGAAGCTTCTTGGCTCATTGGTCATTTTCTTTTTTCATTTTGTCCTGGGATCTTTTCATTGTTTGACTTCCTTCAGGAGTTTGTCACTTTCTTCCTCTAGGTCCTTCTTGAGTTTTTCAATATCTCCCCCTTAGTTCTTTCCACCGTTTGTCATTATCTCCTTCTAGGTCCTTCCTAAGTTTTTCATGCTCTTCCCTTAGTTTTCTGATTTCTTTGAATATGTCTATAGTTGTTCTTCTAAGATCAGTGTCTTGGTTTCTTTCCTCAGAGATCTCATTGTAGGGATCTTCTGTAGGGTTGTTAGAGTTCAGTGTGGATTTATTATGATCTTTTCCCATGTTGTTTTTTCTTTGTGTCTGGTATGTGGATTTGTCTGTTTGTTTGTTTCTTTGAATTCTGGCACCTCAACGTTGGCTGCACGGACTATAATCACCAGTGCTCCTCCTGTTAGGTCCTCTGCACCAGAGCTCCACCAGGATGATGGGGGGCATGTTGGGTTGGGTTGCTAGGTCCCCCAAGGGTCAAGGCAGGTCCACATTGAGTCAATGGAACCTCGTTGACTCACTGGAACCTCACTGACTCTGGGAAGGCATCTAGAGTCTTAGCTGGGACTTCCAGAGGTGGGTAGCATGCCCCCCAAGGGACAAGGCAGGTCTGCCTTGACTTACCAGCACCTCATTGACTCCAGGTGGGTGTCTGGAGTGGCAAATTATATTTTATTACTACTAATAACATTTGTATCAACTTTGAGCAGAAAATAAATAAATAAATAAATAAATGAAAAATTTGAAGCTAATCAGCTAACCTTGATTCTCTCAGCTCCTGCCTGAAAAACAACCTCAAGGATACTGTACAACTGTGAGGCAGTTGACATTGATAGCCATGGCACTATTAAATTGGCTTTTTAAATTTTAAATTGTGTCTGTTTTTCTTTCAGTGATCTGAGATCCACAACATGTGGAGGCCCCAAAAAGATGCCAAAAGACCCCCATACCCAGGGACCACAGTCTGGGTCAGGCCCATGGGGGAAAGGCTTGATGTTGGAAGCCTTCAGGAAGCCTGCAGGAACCTAGTAGGCTGTCAGTCCCAATACACTAGCAAAATTTAAACTCAAAGGCCCAAGGGACCTGAGGTTATGACTACTGTAAAGTCTGCAAATTAAAAACAAATGGAAAGTAAAACTGCCAGCTGATGAATGTTTGAGACAGGACCAATCAGTGAGTTTGTTCTGGAAGTCCACAGACATCTATATATGGATGAGGCTTTTGGAAAAATTGGACATGCTTGTTAATCCATCCTGATGGTGGATTATGTTTGGGACCATAACACCGATGAAGGTAGAGGAGCACTAGACACCCAAGGCCAGGCCCTTCTGACCAGAACCAGAGCAGCCACTAGAAAGCCAATCAACATTTCAAAGGTAACCGAGGTTGTCCAGTTAAGTCAGGAATCTCCAGGTGGGTTTCTGGAACTGCAACAGAATGCTTACTGGGATGTACCCCAATTGATCCAGATGCTCCGAAAAACCAGCAGGCTGTCAATATTGCCATTGGAATCCAGTCACCCTAGATATTCAGAGGATGTTACCAATGCTGGAAGAGTTTGAGGGAATGACCAGGTCACAGTTATTGGAAAGAGCTCAGAAAATCTTCAACAATAGGGATCCTGAGGAAAAGAAAGAGAGGGACAAGAGGGACAAGAACACTGACAAGAAATTTGCAAGAATAATGATGGTCACATTTAGAGATGAGGACAGAGATCAGAGGCACCCCATGAGACTGGATAAGCACCAGGCTAGGATAGTGAAGGATCAATGTGCATACTGCAAGGAAAAGGGACACTGAAAATTAATGCTCATGATATAGATAGAAAAAAAAAGAGGAAAGATGCTTACCAGTCAGGCTCATACTGACAGAGCCAGGCTCTAATTTAATGCACCTCCCCATGAGTCCATGGTTACTGGAAAAATGGAGGACAAAGCTCTCTGATCCTTGATTGACACTGCTGCTTCCCATTCATGGTTAACCCTACCTTTGAGGCCCCTTATCAAGAAGAAAACCACCATTCAAAGAGCCACTGAGAACATAAGTTATGCCTGGACCACTGCCAGAGAAGTAAACCTTCAACAAGGTTTCTTATCTCACTCTTTTCTTATTATGCCAAACTGTCCATATCCCCTCACTGGAAGGGACTTGCTGAGAAAGCTTGGTGCTACAATTACATTCAATGAAACTGAGACTACCTTGGATTAAAAAAAAAATTCACTAGCAACTATCTTAGTAACCTGCCCCTTATCAAATGAGTATAGGTTGATAGAAGAAAGCCCTGAAAATTGAGGACTGACAACCCTCTCATCATGGAATGGATACAGAGGTTCCCCAGAGTATGGGCAGAGACCAAGCAGCAGGGCTATCCTCATACCAGCCACCAATAATTGTTAAACTCCTAAACTCAGGACCCCTGTGGGAGTGAATCAGTATTCAGTCTCAAGAGATTGGAACATGGGCATTATAAAACACACCTGCCCCCTGAAGGATGCTGGGATCCTAGTTCCCAGTCACTCTCCATGGAACACTCCCCTGCTCCCTGTTATAAAGCTGGGAACCAAGGACTATCACTCTGTCCAGGATTTGAGAGAGGGTAACAAAAGAGTGGAAAACACCCATCCAGGTGTGCCAAACACTTGTACCTTGCTCACTTTATTAGATCTGAGTAGGACTGTGTATACTGTCTTGGATTTAAAGGATACATTGTTCTGCCTGCCTCTGCCCCCTGTAAGTCAGCCCATCATTGCTTTTGAATGGACTGACCCAGAGGCAGAATTCAATGGCTTGATGATCTGGACCCAATTGCCACAAGGGTATTTTTATGAAATTGGGTATCTAGAATCTATAATACCTAACTTTTTTTTTTTTTTTGAGACAGGGTCTCCCTGTAGCTCTGGCTGTCCTGGAACTCACTCTGTAGACCAGGCTGGCCTCAAACTCACAGAGATCCACGTGCCTCTGCCTCCCAAGTGCTAGGATTAAAGGCGTGCGCTACCACGCCCAGCATTTATTTATTTCTGTATGTGTACCAATGTGCTGTCTGCATGCAAGTTTGTGCACCGGTGTCGTGCAATGCCGTGGAGGTCAGAAGAGGGTGTCGGATTCCCCTGGAACTGGAGTTCTCCTGGAATTGGAGTTTCAAACGGTTCTCGGCCGCCATGTGGGTGCTGGGGATCGAACCCGGATCCTACCTTTTCCCCAAGAATTCTCTCACCTGTCTCTTGCCTCCTAACTCAGGGCTATTTGTGATGGCTTGAATCCTGCCTGGAGGCAAAGTCCTGCTCTCATTCTGTAAGCAATGCCCCAGATAGGTTACCTTGCTGGTGCACAGTTGGACCTTTGTGGCTGATACACAGTAGCTCAATTGCTGGAGTGTCCTAAGGAGGTCCTTAGTATTCTGCTTACATTTTTCTGGAGTGTGTGCATTGATGTACTATAGGAGAGTGATGTTTGGGGGCTTTTGGTGATATTTAAAACAAGTCTGAACAGAAGGCCTCATCATAAAAATAGTCAAGCCACTATGTTACAGCTTGGGAAGAAATGGCCTCTTGAACTGGGAAAACAAAGAAAAGGGAACCTCTCAAAAACTCGAAGAGGCCTTAACATTGGCCTGAGCATTAGGGCTGCCTAATATTACAAAACCCTTTCACCTATTTATGAAATAACGTAATGGGATGGCAAAAGATATATTGATTCGGACTTCAGGACCTTGAAAGAGGCCTGTGGCCTATTTATCTAACCATAAACATGTGTTGCAGGTGGATGGCCAACGTGCATCGAAGCCAACTGCAATGCTGCTAAAAGAGACTGATAAACTAACTTTGGGATAAGAGTTGGTTGTTAACATTCCCCACTGCACTCTGATGCTTCTCAAAGGAGCCCCTAAATGCTAGACGTCAAGTGCTCATGTCATCCACTATCAGGCTCTTCTTCCAGAGGTGCCTAGAATCAATTTTTCACCATCTGGACTATTGAACCCAACCTTTCTTCTGCCCATGACTGCATCCAGCTGATTGATCACTTACAATGTGGAAGGCCTGACCTCTGGAATCAGCCTCTTGCAAAAAGCTGATGTAATCTTGTACACTGAAGTGAGCAGTAGTTACATGCAGAATAGGGTCAGATATGCTGGAGCAGCTGTGTTGACCCTTTCTGAGGTGATCTGAGCCCAGTCTCAAAGAAGGGGCACATCAGCCTAGTGGGGAACATTAATAGCCCTGACCCAAGCCCTGACATACCAACAGTTTGCTTTTGCCACTACCCACATCCATGGGTCCTCGTAGCAGGAGTGTGGTCTGTTGACCTCTGTTGAAAAGGAAGTCAGAAGTAAAAACAATTCAGCTCTCCTGGCAGCCATTTTGTTGCCAGAGAAACTTGCCATTTTCCACTGCCCCAGGGACAAGAAAGGGACTCAGCTGAGGCTCAAGGCAACAGGTTAGCTGAGGCCTTGGCAATGAGCATAGCCAAGGAGCCAGTGGGGTGGGTGCTGGGCCCTTCCCTGGTCCTCACCCTCCTGCCTCCACCTGATCTGTTAAAACATCCTGAATATACCAGTAAACAGGAAAATGGGCACAGCAACAAGTGGCTATCAAAACAGGATTGGTGGATTCTCCCTGTGGCTGCCCTACCCTGCTTAAATCCCTAGGGCCATCCATCTCTTCTCTCACAAATTCACCAAAGAACCCATTTGGATTAACCAAGCTAAAAATAACTGAGTACGGACAGGTATTTCATACTTCCCCTGGATAAAAATATAGAGCAAATTATTCAATGATGTGTCATTTGTGCCCAAGGGAACCCGGAAGGAAAGAAAGAAAGAAGAAAGAAAGAAAGAAAGAAAGAAAGAAAGGAAGGAAGGAAGGAAGGAAGGAAGGAAGGAAGGAAGGAAGGAAGGAAGGAAGGAAGAGGAAAGAGAAAGAAAGAGAGAGAGACAGAAAGAGAAAGAGAAAGAGAAAGAGAGAAAGAGAAGAGAGAGAGAAAGAAAGAAAGAAAGAAAGAAAGAAAGAAAGAAGAAAGAAAGAAAGAAAGAAAGAAAGAAAGAAAGAAAGAAAGAAAGAAAGAAAGAAAGAAAGAAAGAAAGAATCAAAGAATCAAGGAATCAAAGAATCTATGGATATTCATGAAAGAGGTCTCAGTCATGGAGAGCATTGGAAATTGAACTTTATTGTGCTAATTCCAGCAAGGTTTACCTACCAGTATTTGTTAGTTTTCCAAAGATACCTTCTCAGGATGGGTAGAAACTTTTCCCACTAGGTCAGAGACAGCTAATATAATTATCAAGAAATTACTTATATAAATAATTTCTCATTTTTACCTTTCATTCTCTTTGGCATTGATAATGACCTATCCACCCATCCTCATGACAAGTACCTAGGGCTCTAGGGATACACAATGGAAGCTACATTGTACTTATAGACCTCAGAGTAAATGCCTGGCAAAGACTGGCAAAGGGTGGTCTGAGTTTCTCCTCCAGTGTCATTTTTAGGATCAAGAGCTCCCCCTACAGGAATAAATTAATGCCTTTTGGTTTTTTGTTTGTTTGTTGTTGTTTGTTTGTTTCTGAGAACAAGGTCTCCCTATAGCTCCAGCTGGCCTGGAACTCACTCTGTAGACCAGGTGGACTTGAACTCATAGACTATCCACCGCCTCTGCCTCCCGAGTGCTGGGATTAAAAGTTGTGCCACCATGCCTGGCTTAAAGACAGTTTTAGCCTCCATGTGGGTGCTGGGAATCGACCTGGGTCCTCTGCAGAGCAGTCACAGTTGGTGCTTTTAACAGCTAGGCCATCTCTCAGCCTAATTAATGCTTTTTTAAAATAAGTTCAAAAGCCGGGCGTGGTGGTGCACGGCCTTAATCCTAGCACTTGGGAGGCAGAGCAGTCGGATCTTTGTGAGTCCAGGCCAGCCTTGGTCCTACAGAGTGAGTCTGTTCCAGACGCTGGGGGCTACAGGGAGGACCCTGTCTAGAAAAGACCAAAAAAAAAAAAAAAAAAAAAAAAATAATAATAATGTTCAGCCTTCTGCTCAAAACAGTCAACTTCCACATGGAGAGTATTGAGAAAGACTGAGGAAGAGATGAAAAGCATGTTTGGCAGAATGCATGAGCTCTGGTGGGGTGGGGGAATGGACGGGGGACACGGGTCTAGATTTGATAAAAAATTAATTAATTAAAAATAATTGAAAAAAACAATTTAACAATTAAAAAGAGGTTTTCTCTTCCCAGATGACTGTAATTGTGTCAAGTTGACAGAAAATAACCAACACACTAACAACCTTGGGGTCACCTCACAAAGGTGTCCATGTACTTCTCATTTTCTACTCCACTATTAACTAATACATTTTTTAATTTTTTTATTTTTTAATATTTTTATTTATTTATTTATTTATTTATTTATTTATTTATTTATTTATTTATTTATGTGTATGAATGTATTGTCTGCATATAGGTTTGTGCACCCGTGCCATGAAATGCTGCGGAGGTCAGAGAGGGCATCAGATTCGCCTGGAGCTGGAGTTCTCCTGGAATTGGAGTTACAGAAGGTTCTCAGCCGCCATGTGGGTGCTGGGGATCGAACCTGGGTCCTCTGTAAGAGCAGTCAGCGCTCTTAACTGCTAGGCCATCTCTCCAGCCCAACTAATACATTTTTTAAACACTTCATTATTTTTATGTGTATGAGTGTATTGCCTGCATGTGTGTAAGTGCACCCTTGTCATGCAAAGAAGAAAAGTGTCAGATTCCCTGGAACTGGAGTTATGGATGATTGTTAGCCACCATGTGTGTCCTGGGAATTGAACACGGGTCCTCTGCAAGAGCATTCCATTATCATCTTGAAAGTTTCTTTGATTTTTATCCTTTAGTGGAGTCCTGAATCCTTGAATACATGAATACATGATTTTCTCTCTCTCTCTCTCTCTCTCTCTCTCTCTCTCTCTCTCTCTCTCTCTCTCTCTCCTCCCTCCCTCCCTTCCATTCTCCTCACTCATATTTTCTTATTGGGTCAAATTCCTGTACGTATGAAGATTTAGCAAGACTGCGGTGGTCTTTATTCTGCCTTCCTGAGTTTACTACTTTAGGATAGTGTCATCTCAGTGTTTGTGCAACACTTCAGTGACTTCTGCTTTACAGTGTTCTGCAGAGTTTGGTGCCATTATCTGTCCTTACAAATCAGTGATTCTGGCTTCCCTCTCTCCCCACTCTGGAAGCTTTCAAGTATCTATTTACTCCTCATATGAAATTGACATTGTACTGCCTTCTTCCTCCATTCATGGAAGTGGGAGCACATTGAGATATTTCAGTCTAGAAAGTTGTGACACCATCACTTCCCAGAAATTTTTTTGTATTTTTATTATAAAGTCAAAAATGTATAAAAAATAAAACAATACTTAAAATAAAAAATAAAATAAAATAATGTTCAGCAACAACAAAAGAACTGAAAGGAAAAATCTCTGGAAAGACTCAGAAAAAGATGCAGGACACGTAGGGCAGTGTGCAGGGACTTGAGTGGGGTGGGGGACATGGAAGGGGAAGCAACTCTGGATTCGATTGAGAAATGATGTATGACTTATGGAAAACGTTTAATAACAATAAAAAAAATTGAAAAAAATAATGTTCAGCCATCTGCCTCCATTAATTCCTGCAAAAGAAAAGATCTAAGCAACTGAAATGTCTAATTATTCCTCAAATCCGTACAGGCACTGCAGCAAATGGCTGAAGACATTCAGAATTGCCTTACACCCCCACCGCCTGTGCCATGCCTGACTGAACCAGCTTACAAGCTCCAGCTTGAGGACTAGGTGTGGGTCAGTCACCTGCTAAGCAATATATTGGTGCCCTCCTGGAAAGAACTGTACCCTGCGATCCTGTTGATGCCCATAGCTGTTAAGGTGGCATGAACAACTGCTTGGATGCATCACTCCCACCTAAATGCAGACACCACTGGTCAGGACAAAAGTAAAAAATGAAAGATGGCAAGAGACCTTCAACACCCCTGAAGGTGTGGTTTGTCCACACCTTGGACTCAGGTTGTCAATAATTGGAACTCTTTTTTTTTTATTATTGATGCTTTGTGTATTTCATACATCATTTTCCAATTCAGTTCAGGCATATATCCCCTTCCCTTCCCCCCACCCCACCCCTACCCATCCCAGATCACGCATTCTGCCTCTTTCTCTGTTTTTTTGTTTTGTTTTTGTTTTCTTTTTTTTTTAACAAATAAGTGCTAATTTTTGAGTACAAAGCATCCTTCGTGTAATAAAACCAATTGCAAGCAGTTGGGCCCCAACCCACACCGCTTCATGGGTCCCACCATCCCGCAGGGGGGCTTTGCTGTTCAATCGAGTTGATCAACTGAGGCTGTGGGGATAGCGCGGCTGTTAAAGGCTGAGGCTACGAACCGCAAAAAAAAAAAAAAAAAAAAAAAAAGAAAAAGAAAAAAAAAAAGTTGATCAAATGAGTGTTCGGTCTATATTGTTGTAGTTTCACCATTCCACCCCAATCCACAGCCCTTTACATTCTACCGTGCCCCCTCCTCTGCAGATTGTTCCCTAGGCTTAGAAAAGGGGCACAGGTGGATGAGAAGCAAAACAGTCTACTTTCCTTGGAGTCTGTTGTCTTGGTCTCTAGTCAATTCTGGCTGTTTTCTTTCATGGGCTGCCAGGCTTGTCCAGGCATAACCCTTTCGATCCTACTAATAAAGGACACGCCAATTAGATATATAGGTTATTTAAACAGTATAATATATAGCCCTTTCGATTCCTACTAATGAGGCACACGCAATTAGATCATATAGGTATTTCAACAGTACTAATTGTCTGGTATAGGTTACTTTGGTATCGACACAGATGTTTGTATGGTCTATTTTTAATCCTGAATTACATTTTCTTCTGTAAGTATGACAGGGTCTTCATGTGGTTTATAACATCTCCTAACCATTCAGAGGATAAGCTTGTGGCATCAGCATGGGTTATTCCTCCAAGGAGAGAGCTACTAGCCAATTAGATTTGGGTATATACAGGCATATGTGCCACTACTGCACAATATACTCAAAAAACAAACGAAGAAAACAAATTGAATACCACTCAAAGATGGAGCAAAGAGCTTGAACCAGAGACTTCATAGAGGAGGAATTAGAGATGGCTGAGAAGAAACTCTTAAGAAGTGTTCAACATCGCTAATAATTAAGGAAATGCAAATTAAAACCACTTAAGATCCTCATCTTACTCCAGTAAGACTGTCTAGGATCAAGAAACAAAATGTGCAAGTCTGGAGAGGTGTGGGGAAAGGGGGAACACTCATCCATTGCTGGTGGGAATGTAAACTTTTGCAACGACTATGGAAAACAGTGTGGAGAACCCTTAGAAGACTCAAAAATGAGCCTGCCATTTGACCCAGTCATACCACTCCTGGGTATATACCCACAAGACTCATTTACTGCAGACGCTCATGCACAGCTATATGTTTATTGTCACTCTTCACAATAGCACAAAACTGGAATCAACCCAAATGCCCCCAACTGACGAGTGGATAGAGAAAATGTTTGGGTACTGTACACATGGAATTCTATGCAGTGGTAAAGAAAGACAACATCATGAACTTTGCAGGTAAATGGATGGAGCTAGAAGACATCATGTTAAGTGAAGTAACACAGTCCCAGAAAAACAAACGACAAATGGTATCTCTCATATGTGGATGCTAGTACCAATAACTCAGTTATAAATATTTCTTGTGGAGAGGGATGCATATTAAAAGAACAACAACAGAAAGATTGCATCAGAAAACTGACTGAAATGGTGACTCGGGAAGGGTGGGAGGGATGAGAGAGGGACACTGGTGTATATTCGATCGGTGCATATTTAACTGATGTGAGTTCAACAAGTATCCAGTGTTGCCCAGACTCTGTCTACAGGATACATGGTGTTTTAGGACTTAGTAAAAGTAAATATGTGTATAATTGGAACTCTATCTCAGGTAATGATCCAAATCAGTCTCTATTGTGGGTAATTTCCCAGAACTAAAGTTAATGCATAACTGGATAAAGCAGTCTATTCCAAGCCTTGGGAATTATTGTTGGCTCTATTTACATCGCAGCCCCCCTTTTTATATGGGGATAGGAGTCAATTATTCCATCACTCCAACTACTATCCCACCTATAAATCATGAGTATGGACCTAAGAAAACTAAACTTACCTTAGGTGAGCTCTAAGGAACAGGTACCTCTACTATTTTCTCAACATACAATTTACCAGCTTCTCCTTATAAACAATCTTGTAAGACTTACCACCACACTGACAAACCTGACAAAGTGAGAGCATTTTTCCTGCCCCAACAGGGACATGGTGGTCTGCACATTTAGCCTTTCCAAATGTGTTAACAGCTTAAACACATGGAATCGGAAACCCGAGAAAAGAGCCTTCGTATCTTGGTTTATATCTTTACCCCAGGTATATGTGTACACAGGAAGGAAAGGTAAAAATCACCTTCCCACAGTCATGTCCCTCTCACATCAAAGGATTCAGGTATATAGGAAAAAATGGCAGCCTCAGCCATTCTGATCCCCTTCTCTTGGGAATGGAATTAGCAGGCTCCACAGTTATGGGAACCTCAGCTCTAGCTATAGGAAACCAGGATTTTAGAACTCTGAGTGCTAGAATAGACCAGGATTTAAAAACATCTTAAAAGTTCTATAAAAACAACTTAAAAAAGCAAATGGATTCCCTAGCAGAAATGGTTTTACAGAGAACTGCAGAGTTCTTGACTTATTTTTTTAAGACTCTGTATAGCCATACACAAAAAATACTGTTTCCATGCTAATAATTCAAGAGTCATAAGAGAAGAAAAAAAAAACCCTCTGGCCTTGGTTAAGCAAAGCTTCCAACTGGTATCAGTCTCTTTTCTTAGTCTCCATGGCTCACCACCCTAATAACTGCTATAGCAGGGCCCTTTTTCCTGTTGCTCCTTGGTGTTACAAGTGGCCCTTGCATTTTAAATTAATTACTAACATACATTTAAAAATTAATACTGTTAAGGTATTAACTTTATGAGCTCAAAACCTGAAACCAGTTCAACATGAATCAAATGTTTGATTCATAAGATTCAGAGCCAGTGGGGAATTGCGATAGCTAACTACAGAAAATCCACATTTTTTTTCAGCTCACTCTAGCAGGAACATGTTCTTAACTGCAGAAACAGGTTTTAGCAACCCTGCTGTCTTTTCTCAGCAATATCTGGCCTTCCCTTGCTCCACCTGGTAAAAAAAAGTATTATAGCTAATCAGCTAATATTGATCAGCTCTTACCTGCAAAACAACCTCAAGGACACCACTAAACTGTGAAGCTGTATATTTGCTTTGTTTTGGGGTTTGTTTGTTTTTTTTTGTTGTTGTTGTTTTAAATTTTATTTATTTATTTATTTATTTATTTTATGTGTATGAATGTACAGTCTGCATGCAGGTTTGTGTACCCGTGTTGTGCAATGCCTCGGAGGTCAGAAGAGGGTGTTGGATTCCCCTGGAACTGAAGCTAAAGACAGTTCTCAGCCACTATGTGGGTACTGGGGATCGAACCCGGGTTCTCTGCAAGAGCAGTCGGCGCTCTTAACCACTAGGCCATCTCTCCAGTCCCCTGTATATTTGCTTTGTGATGCTAACATATAAAAAGACTCCCCTTTGCTACCGGCTAGCCCTCAGGGGTCATGGGTTTCTGGGAGTCCTCTTGGCAGGAAGAACATAGGGAAGTTGAACGGCATGCAGAAATGAAAAACTAAGAGAAGTTTTTCCAAATCTACAGCACTTTATTGAAATGGGGCAGAGATTATATAGTAGTCTTGGGAGAGGGCAGAACAAAGGATTTGGCAAAGTTTTACATTTACATAGGTAGGTAAAAGAAACTCATTGACGAGATACAGAGCACACAGAGCGGGAAACTAAAACATCACAAAGTTTAGTTAGGAAATGAACTTTTTTTGAAGTAAAATGTAGAAATCTCAAGACAACCTTTACCGAGGAAATAACATTTAAGAAGAAAAAAGGAACATCAATAGTTAATTCTTGATTACAAACCACAATTGAAAAGTTACAGCACACTGAATAGTAAATACTATGTCACAGTAGAAAGTTCTTTAGCAGCAGATATTGACCTTCTATCTCTATCCTGAAGCTAGAGTAAATACATCTTAGCATCCTAAAGTTAATAGTTTTTTTTAAGTTTCTATTGAAGTCAAAACCTTATTCCTATAATATCCTAAACTATTTATTAGTTTTTCTAACTCTAACTGCTAATCTAAAGTTTAAATTTTTACTGAAAACTAAGAGCTGTTCCACTGCTTGATCCGGCTAACAGCTTTTTTAGATAATTGGCTGGTGTAAGGAGACTTAGTTTCTGTCCTGTCTTTACTGGGATGTGTTAGAATCCAGGCGTTTAACTAGAAGAATATCTTATCTACTTCTTTGTCTAGGACCAGAGATGAGGGATAAGTGGTTTTTTTTTATTTTTAGGTGTAAGGGAATTTTTGTTTTTAACCTTATGAAAAGATTTTTTTCATCACACACATTTACCACTGGAATTTGTTTTCTTCAAGGACACTCATGTAAGGCAAGAACATTACTGTCATTGCAATTATTTTGTTTGTCTTGATTCTGAAGACAAGTTTTAAACTTTGCCATATATATTAACAGCTTATATTATATTGTTGTTAAGGTAGAATGGTCTGTTTTTTCTCTTGGATCTGCAGAAAATTCTTGCTGCCAGGAAATAAGCCCTGTGCCCAGGAGAGGCATTTTAATTGCTCAGTTTTTGACACATTAAATAGTTTATTTGTATCCTATAAGCGGCTTTAAGAAAAGATTTTTTGTGCTCAGTGTTCTGCTAAGTCAACACCAGAAAAACGTAAATCCTAGGAAAGCATCTCAATCTCGGGGGTGATCTTTAGCCGGGTATTCTGTCAGGGACCTCCAGGGGGTCGTACCCCTATGGACATTGCTCCCCTGCCTGCCTTAGACTATGATTTCTCATATTGTTTACACAGGCGTTTGTTACTGGAGTAGTTGTGGCAGGGACCATGTGAACTGGCATGTGTGAGTGGATGCTTGACACCCTTGTCCCTCTGAGATGGACAGTGTTGATTGGACTTGACACTGATTGCGCTATTAAATTGGCCTTTTTAATTTTAAATTGTGTCTGGTTTTCTTTCTGTGATCTGAGCTCCACAATGCCAGACTGGTCTTCACCCATAACGTTCCAGGCACAGCTGGGGCTACAGGGTTGACCCTGCTCCAGATTAAAAAAAATAAAAAAAAAAAAAAAAAAAAGATACCCGATACAAAACTCATTTTACCCAATTTGTCACCTGGTGACCAAGATCTTGAAGAATTTGAGATATGTGGTCCATCAAGAGATAATACTTTCCACCTAGAAGAAAAGTAAAACTTCATTTTTGTAAAGGTATAAGTAGTATTTCTAGAGCTAAAGAGATGGCTCAGTGGTTAAGAGCACTGGGTTGATCTTGCAGAGAACCTTGGTTCTATCCCCAGCACCAACATGGAAGCTAACAATCATCTGTAACTCCAGTTCCAGGGTTTTTGACGCCCTCTCCTGACCTCTACAAACATTGCATGACACAGGTGCACTTATGTATATGCCAGCAATATACTCATATACATAAAATAAATATAACAAATAAATTATATTCAAAAAATAAGTAGAAAGTCTAAGCCTAATGTGGTGGTTGCCAAGAGGGAATCAAATTCTAGAAGGGTGAATGTAGAAACACATGAAGTTGCACAGACCACAGATGGAGACAAGCTATTCCAACCCCTCAGTGTTTTTTGGTAACATGCAACACAAGATCCAAGACTACTACCACAAGGCGATCCTCTACCAGAAGTACTTACTTGTTTGAAGGTCTCCATGTCTGTATGATGAATTTCCATATGCTCAGCTGTGAGGAGTTTCAGCTGGGACCTTATAGAGACACTGTTCCAAAAGAAATGACAGGAAGTGTGGGAAATGCAGCCCAGTGCTGCAGGGATGTTTGCAGGTTTGTAATGCATAATCAACTAGAGCAAGTTCTGAGATTCTTTTCTTTGGGAAATTTGTAGTACTATTGGAAATAGAATCCCAGGAGTTAAAAGATGAGTCTAGCTAGGCGTGGTGGTGCACGCCTTTAATCCCAGCATTCAGGAGGCAGAGACAGGCGGATCTCTGTGAGTTCAAGGCCAGCCTGGTCTATAGAGTGAGCTCCAGGCCAGCTGGGACTAAAGGGAGACCCTGTCTCAAAAAGACCAAAAAAAATGCCACTCTCATAAAAATAAACAGTTTCTATTTTTCTGTCTTCCTTCTGCTTCACAAGGAACCAACAAAGTCAAGAGTATTGTTCTGCATGAACCAACCATGACAAATAAACCCCAAACCCAACAGACAGGAAGAAATAACAAAAATCAGAGCATAAATCAATGAAATAGAAACAAAGAAAACAATACAAAGAATCAAACCAAAAGTTGGTTCTTTGAAAGGATAAACAAGATAGACAGAGCTCTAGCCCAGTTAACCAAAAGAAAAAAAGAGCAACTCCAAATCAATAGAATTTGGGATGAAATGGGAAACATCACAAAGGACAACAAAAAGATCCAGACAATCATATGGGAATACTCCAAAAAGCTATACTCTACTAAATTTGGAAACCTAAGAGAAATGGACGAATATCTGAAATCCTGTAATTCACCAAAGCTTAACCAAGATGAGATTAACAGCTTAAACAGACCCATAATATTCCAGGAAATTGAAAATGTAATAAAAAACCTGCCAACCAAAAAGCCCAGGCCCAAATGGTTTCACAGCAGAGTTCTATAAAACATTTAAAGAGGACTTACAACCATTACTACCCAAACTGTTCAGAAGGATACAAGCAGAGGGAAATCTCCAAAATTCCTTCTATGAACCCAGCATTACCCTAATAACAAAACTAGGCAAAGATATAACCAAAAAGAAAACTATAGGCCCATTTAATTAATGAACATAGATGCAAAAATTCTCAACAAAATACTTGCAAGTCACATGCAGACCCATATCAAAAAGATCATCTATCATGATCATCTTGGATTCATACCATAGATGCAGAGATGGTTCAACATACATAAATCAATAAATATCATAAAACACATAAGTGGACTGAAAGACAAAAATGACCTGATCATCTCAATTGATGCAGAAAAAGCCTTTGACAAAAATCTAGCATCTCTTCATGTTTAAAGTTCTAGAGCAGAAACGCCTTTGACAAAATCCAGTATTCCTTCATGTTTAAAGTTCTAAAGGGAATTGGACTGGAGGGAACATTCCTCAACATAATCAAAGCCATATACAACAAACCCACAGCCAACATCATCCTAAATGGAGAGAAGTTAGAAGCATTCCCCTTAAAGGCAGGAACCCAGCAAGGTTGCCCTGTATCACCACTCCTCTTCAATATAGTGCTTGAAACCCTTGCTAGGGCAATAAGGCAAGAAAAGGAAATTAAACGAGTACTAATTGGAAAAGAAAAAGTCAAGCTATGCTTTTTTGCAGATGATATGATAGTTTACCTAAGGGATGCTAATAAACTCTACCAGAAAAATTCTAGAAATGATAAAGACTTTCAGTAAAGTGGCAGGATACAAAATTAACCTAGAAAAATCAGTAGCCTTTCTTTGCACCACCAACAAACATCATAAGAAGGAATATAAGGAGACCTTCCCTCTTACAATAGCCTCACAAACAATAAAATACCTAAGAACAAACCTAACCAAAGAAACCAAAGATCTCTACAACAAAAATTGTAAACCCCTGAAGAAGGAGATTGAAGAAGACATCAGAAGATGGAAAGACCTCCCATGGTCATGGATTGGAAAAATTAATGTAGTAAAAATGTCCATTCTACCCAAATTAATATACAGATTCAATACAATCCCAACTAAAATACCCAAGAGTTTCTTCACAGGCTTGGAAAAAAATCCTTAAGCTCATATGGAAAAACAAAAGACCCTGAATAGCCAAAGCAACCCTGAGAGAAAAGAGAAATACAGGGGGGAATCACTATACCAGACATCAAACAATATTACAGGGCTATAGTCATAAAAACAGCCTGATACTGGCACAAAAAGAGACCTATAGACCAATGGAACAAAATTGAAGATCCAAACTTGAGTTCATACAATTTCAGCCACCTCATATTTGGCAAAGGGGCCAAGAAGACACAATGGAAGAAAAGCAGCATCTTCAGCAAATGGTGTTGGGAAAACTGGATCACCACTTGTAGAAGAATAAAATTAAATCCCTACCTCTCACCCTGTATAAAAATCAACTCTAAATGGATCAAAGACCTCAGTGTGAAACCTGAAACTCTGAAGGTAATAGAAGAAAACATTGGCAGCAACCTACAAGACATAGGGGTAGGAAAAGACTTTCTAAATCAGACAGCAGCTGCACAGGAAATAAGGTCAACAATTGACAAGTGGGACCTCATTAAACTCAAAAGCTTCTGTACAGTAAAAGAAACAGTGAAGAGAAGAGAAAACCCACAGAGTAGGAGGAAACCTTCACCACTGATACATCTGACAGAGCATTAACTTCCAGAATATATAAACTACTCAAAAAACAAAGAAGAAAACAAATGACCCACTCAAAAGATGGAGTAAAGAGCTGAACAGAGACTTCACAAGTGAGGAAGTAAAGATGGCTGAGAAACATGTTAAAAAGTGTTCAACATCATTAATAACTAAGGAAATGCAAATTAAAACCACTTTAAGATATCATCTCACTCCAATAAGACTGGCTAGGATCAAGAAAACAAATAATATCAAATGCTGGAGAGGTTGTGGGGAAAGGGGAACACTCACCAAATGCTGGTGTAAACTGATACAACCACTATGGAAAACAGTGTGGAGAACCCTTAAAAGACTGAGAATGAGCCTACCACCTGACCCAGTTATACCACTCCTGGGCATATACCCACAAGACTCATTCTACTGCAGAGATTCATGCACATATATGTTTATTGCATCTCTCTTCACAATAGCAAAGAGTTGGAACCAACCCAAGGGCCCCTCAACAAACAAGTGGATAGAGAAAATGTGGTACATCTACCCAATGAAGTTCTATGCAGCATTAAGGAAAGATGACATCATGAACTTTGCAGGTAAATGGATGGAACTTGAGGATATTATGCTAAGTGAAGTAACACAGTCCTGGAAAATCAAATGACGAATGGTATCCCTCATTTGTGGATGCTAGCATCAAGTAAGGCAAACTGAGTAACCTTAATGTTATATTTCTCTTTATCTAAAAGTAACTGTGCTCTTAGAATGTGAATCCCTTAACGGACTCTAGAATTAACCTGCTACCTATTTTCAGACTTTATAATTTTGGTACACGGGTGGAGGGTATGTTTGCATATTTTAGAGCAATACAAAATTAAAAGGGAAAAATTTGGATCCCAAAATATGTTTATGTTGTTTTATTATGTTATTAACATAATAAACTTATGTTATTTCCAAATATGTTATTTGGACATGATTTTAGTACATGTGTGACATACATAAATGCATATGGTGAAACAATATTGATTGAAGGGAACAACAACAACAAAAGAACTGGGACAGGGAACTGACTGAAGCAGTAGAGTTCTTCTCCCAAAAAAAAAAATAATCTTTTGCTTTGAAAAACTTTGAAAAGATTCAGAAGGGGAAACAGGACATGTATGGCAGACTGCATGAACTTGGGAGGGGCAGGGGGCATGGAGGGGGAAATGAATCTGGATTGAACTGAGAAGTTATGTATGAAATGCACAAAATGTCAATAAAAGATTAAAAAAAGAAATGTAAAACAAAAGAATTCATGTCTAGAAAACCAGCCATTCAGAGAATACTTGAAGCAATAGGAAGAGTGGAATAAACGAATGACTATATCCAAGTGAAAACAGAAATTCAAAAGAAGGCATAACCGTGGAAATACTAAGCTAAACCAAGAGTGCAAACAGAATCTAAAATGATGGGAAGCATCATTTACATTCTGTTTGCACTCTTGTTTGACGCATCAATCTAGATTCATTTCCCCCTCCATGCCCCCTGCCCCTCCCAAGTTCATGCAGTCTGCCATACATGTCCTGTTTCCCCTTCTGAATCTTTTCAAAGTTTTTCAAAGCAGAAGATTGCTTTTTTGGGGGGGAGGGGGAGAACTCTACTGCTTCAGTCAGTTCCCTGTCCCAGTTCTTTTGTTGTTGTTCCCTTCAATCAATATTGTTTCACCATCTCTCAATAATAACTTTCAATATCAATGGACTGAACCCCCAATTAAGAGACATATGCTAGTAGAATGGATTAAGAAACAAAATCCATCTTTTTGTGGTCTGCAAGAAACCCATCTCACCTTCAAAGACAGGACTGTCATAAGGTGAGAAGGTTGAAAAAATATTCCAAGCAAATGGTACTGAGAAGCAAGCAGGAGTTGCTATTCTAATATCAGAAAAATAGGCTTCAAACTAATCAGAAGACATAAGGAGGGTCATTTCGTTCTTATCAAAGGAACAATTAACCAAGAATATACCACAATCATATATATGTACATATATATATATATATATATATATATATATATATATATATATGAACCCTGTGCACTGGACTTCATAAACACGATACTACAGGACTTTCAGGCACACCCGTAGAAGGGGACTTCAATACGCCACTGTGTCCACTAGACAGGTCAACTGGATAAAGAATAAAAAAAGAGATATCTGAATCAAACAATATGATACACCAAATGGACCTAACAGACATCTACTTCATATTTCACCCAAGGACTAAAGAAGATACTTTCTATTCAGCACCCTATGGAACTTTCTCTGAAATCAATCACATGCTGGGGCACAAAACAAACCTCAAAAATTTTGAAATACTTTCATGCATTCGATTGGACCAGAATGCAATAAAGCTTAATATTAACACCAGCAGAAGCCCTAGAAAGTACATACATGAACTCGTCGAGATTAAACAACACACTCCTGACTAATGAATGGGTCAAGGGTCTCCCATGATCACCATATATTGGAAGAATTAATATAATATAGTAGGCCCATCCTACCCAAAACAAGATATAGATTAAATGAAATCTCAATCACAATCCCTGTGACATTCTTCACAGAATTAGAAAAAAGAATCCTAAAATTCATATGGAAGCACAAAAGATGCCAGATAGCCAAAGCAACCCTGAGTAGAAAGAGCAATGTAGATAGGATTACTATACCAGATTTCAAATTCTATTACAGAGCTAGAGTCATAAGAACAGCATGGTACTGACACAAAAGTAGACTTGTAGATCAATGAAACAAAATTGAAGACCCAAACTTGCAATTTCATCCACCTAATATTTGTTCAAGGGGCCAAGAACACTCAATGGAAGAAAGGCAGCATTTTCAGCAAACGGTGCTAATGAAACTGGATCACTGCCTATAGAAGAATGAAAGTAAACCCTTATCTTTCACCCTGCACAAAAGTCAACTCTAAATGGATCAAAGACCTCAATGTGAAATCTTACACTCTGAAAATGTTAGAAGAAAACATTGGCAGTAACCAACAAGATATAGGTGTAGGAAAAGACTTTTAAAATCAGACAGTAGTTGCATAGGAAATAAGGTCAACAATCAACAAATGGGACCTCATTAAACTAAAAACCTTCTGAACAATCAAAGAAGTAAAGATAATACCCACAGAGTGGGAGGAAATCTTCACCAGTGACACATCTGACAGAGGTTTAACATCCAGAGTATATAAATTACTCAAAAAACAAAGGACCAGGTAAACAAATGATTGAATTAAAAGATGGGCTAAAGATCTGAACAGAGAATTCTCAAAAGAAAAAGTAAAGCTGGCTAAGAAACCTACTTAAAATGTGTTCAACATCATTAGTAATTAAGGAAATGCAAATTAAAACAACCTTTTTTTTTTGAATTTCCAACAATAACTTTGGGGTTAAGGTACAAAAATGGTCTCTATATTTTTCTGTGTTATACAGTATCACCTTGTAACACTTTCTTTTTTTATTTATTTATATATATTTTTTTATCAAATCTAGACCCATGTCCCCCACCCTATTCCCCCACCCCACCAGAGCTCATGCATTCTGCTGAACATGCTTTTCATCTCTTTCTCAGTCTTTCTCAATATTCTTCATGTTGAAGTTGACTGTTTTGATCAGAAGTTCACTGTTTCAGTCAGTTCTTTGATGCAATCCTTTCTGTTGTTGTTGTTATTGTTGTTGATTCCAATATGCATTCACTCCCA
The DNA here is from genome assembly GCA_009823505.1 of Rhizomys pruinosus. Lineage (NCBI taxonomy): Eukaryota > Metazoa > Chordata > Mammalia > Rodentia > Spalacidae > Rhizomys > Rhizomys pruinosus. Next base: position 2,320,412 of record VZQC01015001.1, on the reverse strand, counting down.
ACTGCTTGGACAAAAGCTCTAGAAGCCATGCACAACAAATACTTACAACTAGGTAATTGGCACTAGCATCCACAGATGAGGGATACCATTCGTCATTTGTTTCTCTGGGACTATGTTACTTCACTCAGCATGATGTCCTCTAGCTCCAGCCATTTTCCTGCAAAGCTCAGATTTCATCTTTCTTTACTGCTGCATAGAAATCCATTGTGTACATGTACCACAGTTTCTCTATCCACTCATCAGTTGAGGGGCATTTGGGTTGGTTCCAGCTCCTTGCTATTGTGAAGAGAGCTGAAATAAACATGGCCGTGCATGTATCTCTGTGGTGGGGTAAGTCTTGAGGGTACATGCCCAGGAGTGGTATGGCTGGGTCGGGTGGCAAGTTCATTCCAAGTCTTCCAAGGGTTCTCCACACTGCTTTCCATAGTGGCTGTACGAGTTTACATTCCCACCAGCAGTGGATGAGTGTTCCCCTTTCCCCACAACCTCTCCAGCACTTGGTATCATTTGTTTTCTTGATCCTAGCCAGTCTTACTGGAGTAAGATGATATCTTAAAGTGGTTTTGATTTGCATTTCCTTAATGATTAGTGATGTTGAGCAGTTCTTGAGGTGTTTCTCAGACATCTCTAATTCCTCGCTTGTGAAGTCTCTGTTCAGTTCTTTGCTCCATCTATTGAGCGGGTCGTTTGTTTTCTTTTTTCTTTGTTTTTTGAGTAGTTTATATATTCTGGAAATCAATGCTTTGTCAGATGTATCTGCAGTGAAGGTTTCCTCCCACTCTGTGGGATTTCTCTTCACTTCCTTGATTGTTTCTTTTGATGTACAGAAGCTTTTGAGTTTGATGAGGTCCCATTTGTCAATTGTCGACCTTAATTCTTGTGCAGCTGCTGTCTGATTTAGGAAGTCTTTTCCTACGCCTATGTCTTGTAGTCTGCTGCCAACTTTTTCTTCTATCACCTTCAGAGTTTGGGGTTTCACGTTGAGGTCTTTAATCCATCTGGAGTTGACTTTTGTACAGGGTGAGAGGTAGGGGTTTAATTTCATTCTTCTACAAGTGGTGATCCAGTTTTGCCAACACCACTTGCTGAAGATGCTGTCTTTTCTCCATTGTGGTTTCTTGGCCCCCTTGTCAAATATGAGATGGCTGAAATTGTATGTGCTCAGATTTGGATCTTCGGTTTTGTTCCATTGGTCAACAGGTCTGTTTTTGTGCCAGTACCAGGCTGTTTTTATGACTATAGCCCTGTAGTATAGTTTAAAATCTGGTATAGAGATCCCTCCTGTGTAGCTCTTTTCACTCAGGATTGATTTGGCTATTCGGGGTCTTTTGTTTCTCCAAATGAATTTAAGAACTTTTGTTTCCAAGCCTGTGAAGAAACTCTTGGGGATTTTGATTGGGATTGCATTAAATCTATACAAGAGTTTTGGTAAAATGGACATTTTTACAATGTTAATTTTCCCAATCCATGAGCATGGGAGGTTTTTCCATCTTCTGAGGTCTTCTTCAATTTCTTTCTTTAAGGGTTTAAAATTTTTGTTGTAGAGGTCTTTGGTGTCTTTGGTTAGGTTTGTTCCTAGGTATCTTATTGTTTTTGAGGCTATTGTGAGTGGGAAGGTCTCTTTGAATTCTTTCTCCAGTTGCTTGTTCTTGGTGTAAAGAAAGGCCATTGATTTTCTAAGGTTAATTTTGTATCCTGCCACTTTGCTGAAGCTGTTAATCGTTTCTAGGAGTTTTCTGGTGGAGTTTTTTGCATCCCTTAAGTAAACAATCATATCATCAGCAAATAGGGATAGTTTGACTTCCTCTTTTCCAATTAGTACTCCTTTAATATCCTTTTCTTGCCTTATTGCTCTAGCAAGTGTTTCAAGCACTATATTGAAGAGGAGTGGTGATAGGGGGCAGCCTTGCCGAGTTCCTACCTTTAAAGGGAATGTTTCTGTCATTTCCCCATTTAGGATGATATTGGCTGTGGGTTTCCTGTATATGGCTTTGATTACATTGAGGAATGATCCCTCCAATCCAATTCCTTCTAGGACTTTAAGCATGAAGGGATGCTGGATTTTGTCAAAGGCTTTTTCAGCATCAATTGAGATGATGGTGTGGTTTTTGTCTTTGATTCCGTTTATGTGTTTGATGATGTTTATTGATTTTCGTATGTTGAACCATCCCTGCATCTCTGGTATGAATCCAACTTGGTCATGATGGATGATCTTCTTGATGTGGGTCTGTATGCGATTTGCCAGTATTCTGTTTAGAATTTTGGCATCTGTGTTCATGAGGGAGATGGGTCTATAATTCTCCTTTTTAGTTGTATCTTTGCCTGGTTTTGGTAATAGAGTGATGTTGGCTTCATAGAAGGAATTTGGGAGAGTTCCCTCTGATTGTATACTTCTAAACAGTTTCAGAAATAATGGTTGTAGGTCTTTTTGAAATGTTTTATAGAATTCTGCTGTGAAACCGTCTGGGCCTGGGCTTTTTTTAGTTGGGAGGCTTCTTACTACATCCTCTATTTCTTCATATGTTATGGGTCTGTTTAAGCTGCTGGTCTCCTCTTGGCCAAGCTTTGGTGATTCCCAAGATTTCAGATATTCATCCATTTCTTCTAGATTTTCAAACTTGGTAGAATATAGGTTCTTGTAATATTCCCATATAATTTTCTTGATCTTTTCCTTGTCCGTTGTGATATTTCCCTTTTCATCACAGATTGTATTGATTTGGAGTTGTTCCTTCTTTCTTTTTGTTAACTGGGCTAGAGGTCTGTCTATCTTGTTTATTCTTTCAAAGAACCAACTTTTGGCTTCATTGATTTTTTGTATTGTTTTCTTTGTTTCTATTTCATTGATTTCTGCTCTGATTTTTGTTATTTCTTCCTGTCTGTTGCGTTTAGGGTTCATCTGTTGTTGCCTCTCAAGTGCTTTTAGCTGTAGTGTTAGATCATTCACTTGTGCTCTTTCTGTTTTTCTAATGTAGGCACCCAGGGCTATAAATTTCCCTCTTAGGACTGCTTTTAAGGTATCCCATAAGTTTTGTTGTGTTGTATTGTCATTGTCATTCAGTTCCAGGAATGTTTTTATTTCTTTCTTTATCTCTTCCTTGACCCATTCATTATTCAAGAGTGTGTTGTTTAGTCTCCATGTGTTCTTGTAGGCAGGAGGGCTTGTCCTGGTGTTGATGTTGAGCTTCATTGCACTGTGGTCTGACAGGATGCATGAAATTATTTCAATCTTTTTGTATTTGTAGAGGTTTCTTCTGTGTCCCAGGATGTGGTCGATTTTGGAGAATGTTCCGTGGGGTGCTGAGTAGAAAGTGTATTCTCTGGTATTAGGATGGAATGTTCGGTAGAGGTCTATGAGGTCCATTTGGTGTATCATATCGTTCAGTTCAGATGTCTCTCTGTTTATTTTTTGTCCTGTTGACCTATCCAAAGGACTCAGTGGGGTATTGAAATCTCCCACTATGAGTGTGCTGGGGTTAGTCTGTGACTTGTGGTCCTGGAGAATTGTCTTTATAAAGTTTGGTGCACCAGAATTTGGGGCATATATATTCATAATTGTGAAATCTTCTTGGTGGATTGTTCCTTTGATGAAAATGTAATGGCCTTCTTTGTCTCTTCTGATTTCTTTTACTTTGAAGTCTATTTTATCCGATATTAAAATAGCAACACCTGCTTTCTTTTTGGTACCATTTGCTTGGAATATTTTTTTCCATCCCTTCACTTTAAGGTGGTGCCTGTCCTTGAAGGTAAGATGTGTTTCTTGTAGACAGCATATCGATGGATTCTGTTTCCTAATCCAGTCTCCCAGTCTATGTCTTTTGATTGGGGAATTTAGTCCATTAATATTTAAGGTTATGACTGATAGGTTTGTGTTGCTTCCTTTTGCCTTATTATCCATTTGCGGTTTTGGTTTAGGTTTCTACTTCTGCAGTTATGCTTTTATTGATTTCTCTTTCTAGGTGCCTGGGGTTGGTTGCTCCTTTCTTCTGTTCTTTGAATTGCTTCAAGTATTCTCTGAAGGGTTGGTTTTCCAGACATGTATTCTTTCAACTTGTTTATGTCATGGAAGGTTTTTCTCTCTCCTTCAACTATAATTGACATTTTTGCTGGGTATAGTAACCTGGGTTGGCATCTATTGTCCTTTAACACTGGGAATGCTTTGCTCCAGGTTCTTCTTGCTTTCATAGTTTGCATTGAGAAGTCAGTTGTAATTCTGATAGGTTTCCCCTTATAGGTCACTTGTTGTTTTTCTCTTGTGGCTTTAAGGATTTTGTCTTTGTTTTGGGTGTCTAGCATTTTAACTATGATGTGGCGTGGAGAATTTCTTTTCTGATCTTGTCTGTTTGGAGTTCTATGTGCTTCTTGTATTGGTATTGGTTTGTCCTTTTTTAGTTTGGGGAAGTTTTCATCTATTATTCTGTTGAAGATCTGATCAATACCATTCTCTTGGGATTCTTCTCCTTCCTCTATTCCTATGATGCGGAGGTTTGATCTTTTCATAGTGTCCCACAGTTCCTGGTTGTTCCACTTTTGTGTATTTTTAAATTTTTCATAATCTTTCCTTGAGGTTTTTAGTTGTTCTGTGTTATCTTCCAGGTCTGATATTCTTTGTTCTGCTTCCTCCATTCTGCTTCTGAGGCTTTTTCCATTCCTTTCCTCTTGATTGGATGAGTGTTTGATTTCCTTTTTCATTTCCTCTTCTGATTTCTTTAGTATTTCTACTTCCTTTTGGAGCTTCTCAATCTCTTCCTGTAGCTCTTTGCTTCGCTGGTTGGTTTCCTTATCTTTTTCAGCATGGAATCTTTTCAGTGTTTCTACTTCCTTCTGGAGTTTGTCATTCTCTCTCTCTAGGTCCTTCTTGAGTTCTTCATTCTCTTTTCTTAATTCTTTGATTTGTTCTTTATAATATTGTAGTTCTTTAAGTACGCTCACAATTCTGTTTCTGATATCAGTGTCCTCGGCCATCCCCAGGGGGATCCCACTGTAGGAATCTTCCATAGGTTTGGTAGAGCTTGGTGCAGGATTATCCTGCCCCTTTCCCTTGTTGTCTCTTCTTCGTGTTCCTGGCATATGGGCTTCTCCTTGCCTGTATTCCAATGTGGGTCCCAAATGCCTCTTCACTGTGTTGAAGGCTTGCTTTGCTTGTCTCCTTCAGTCCCAAATGCCTCTTCACTGTGTTGAAGACTTGCTTTGCTTGCCTCCTTCAGATGCCTTCATAATCCTTGTTGGCAGGGTAGGGGGGGTGCTCTTTAGCCCATGGCCCAGTACCTGCGCTTCAGCTGGTCTTGGGAGATCTCAGATCTCAAGACTTATACAACCCTACCTTTTAGACCAGCTGGGAGGATAACTGCCCCCACAGCCACAAAAGCCAATTAAGACAAAGACAACTGGATTAACTATATTAAGTTAATCAACAATCAGCCTTGCTGAAGCATCCAGCTCTTACCTACCTTCCTGCACTTCAGCTGGTTTTGGGAGATCTCCAAATTAAAACAACTTTAAGATTTCATCTTACCCTTGTAAGACTGACTATGATGAAAAAAAGCAAATGATACCAAATGCTGGAGAGGTTATGTAGAAAGTGGAATGCTCATTCACTGCCAGTGGGATTGCAAACTCATGCAACCCCTATGGAAATCAGTGTAAATAAGTCTTAAAAGACTAAAAATGAACCTACCATTTGACCACTCTTTGTAGTATACCCAAAGGATTCATCCTATTGCAGACATACTTGCACACCCATGTGCTCTTTTGACAATAGTGAAGAGCTGGAAGCTACTTGAGTGCCCCTCAACTGATCACTAGATAATGAAAATGTGGCACATTTGCACAATGGAGTTCTACACAAAGATAAATAAAGACAACATCATAAAATTTGCAGGTAAATGGATCGAAAGCTGTTTGCTAAGTGACATAACACAGACACTGAAAAATGAATGATGTATGCTGTCCTTCATTTGTGGATCCTAGCACCAAATCCTTATATTTAAGTATATACCCAGATGTAACAGCAGGAACCAGGTAAATGAAAAGGAACAGGAAGGTAAAGGGAAAGAGGGAACCTGAGACAGAAGCCTAGTAGGTGGCAGATGTTACTAAGGGAGAAATGGATAAGATTGGGGTATCTAAATGGGAGTGGAGACGGAGGATTATGGAATGAAAGCTGGTGATAAAGGGGAAAAAAGGAGCCCAAGAGAAGTGGGGACATAGGAGACTGGCAGACTCAATGGAGAAATTGGGACACTTTAAATAGAGAAGACTTAGAGAGAGGGCTACACAGATAATGGGAGTGAGGAGAGAAAATAATGCCTTACTGGGGTAAAAAAAAACCTCAGAGAATCATATTATTCTAACAATCTATTGAGAAATTACACATGCAATATCTCTACATGAGTCCATATGTAAAGATGAAGGCTGCATAACAAGAAACATTACCAGACAGGAGAAACCTTCCTTTGAAACATGCCAGGTGTGCTGGATAGCTTTAGTGTCAACTTGACACACCTGGGTTGAGGGAGCCTCAATTGGGGTACTTGGCTCCATTGAACTGGCCTGCAGCTGTATCTGTGGAATATCGTCTTGATTGTTGAGCAATGTGGGAGGACCCAGCCCACTATGTGTGGTGCCACCCTGGGCAGGTTGTTGTGTACCGTAAAAGAGGGCAGGCTGGAGCCGGGTGTGGTGGTGCAAGCCTTTAATCCTAGCACTTGGGAGGCAGAGACAGGAGGATCTTTGTGAGTTCAAGGCCAGCCTGGTCTACAGAGTGAGTTCCAGGACAGCTGGGGCTACAGGGAGACCCTGTCTCGAAAAGGCCAAAAAAAAAAAAAAGAGGGAAGGCTGGGCATGGGCCAGGGGAGCAGCCAGTAAGCAGCATTCCTCCATGTCTTGTGTCCCAACTCCTGCCTCCAGTTTCCTGTCCTGAGTTCCTACCTTGGCCTCCCTGAGTGATGTACTATGACACAGGAGACCAACTCCCCAAGTTGGTGTCAGTCAGAATGTTTTCTCACAGCAATTGAAGAGAAACTAGAACAGAAATTGGTACCAAGAGTGGGCTATTGCTGTGACAGACCTGACCTTGGTGTTTTGGGGAAGGATTGTGGAAGCGTTTGGAACTTTGGGCTAGAAAAATCATTGAATGCCTAAAGATCATTGCTGTAGAACTTGGAAGAGTTTTGCTGAAAGAGTTGTAGACTATGGAGGCCTGGCTTGTGAAGTTTCAAAGGGAATCAGAGATCATCAGGACTGTTTAATCTATGGGCTCTGGTCATCTGGGGCTGAAGAATCAGCTGTAAATAACAAGAGATCAGAACCTGAAGTGAATCCTTTGCTTTACTGGGACAATTGATGCTGGTTAGCTGGAGCTGAAAAATCAGGTGTAAGTTAACAAGAGACCAGCATCACTGTGGTGAAATCATCTGGGAAGAATTTCTTCAGGGTCAGCACACAGAAGCTATGTTCCAGAAGAGGCCTGAGCCTCCATGTCAAGCCAGAAGCAGGGCTTGGTAATGTGCAAGAGTCTCCTATATGGTTCCAGTGTAGAAAGCATAAAGGGATCACAGAGAGCAGCCGAGGCCTGGACTGTAGAGGTCAGGAAAGACCATTGGTCAGAGTGCAGCCTCGGTTGCAGTGAAGACCCCAGGATTCCAGGGGTCAGGAAGAGAAGCTGAGGTTTTGCATCAGGAGAGGTCAGAAGCAACCTCACTTTCAGTGGTGACTCCAGCTTTTTGGGAGATGCTGGGACCGTGGGTTGACCACCAAGAGCAGCAGCAGGTGTGGAATGGAGTCAGCCTGGGCCTGTGAGATAAGCTGTGTGTGCCACAGATGGCAGAGTCAGAGAAGGGGAGCTGCCAAAACCCTTTGGAGCCCAGAAGATTGTGAGTGAGTCCCAGGTGTCCAGCCTTGAGCTACTTGCTGGACTTAGGTTTTGTTTGAGTGTGCCTGATTCTTCCCTTTGAAATAAGACAGTACTTGTTTTGGATTTTACAGCAGCCCACAATTAAGAGACTTTTAACAGACTGTGAACTTTTAAGTGTTTGGACGTTTTAAAGACTGTGGGGCTTTTAAGGTTGTACTGTCTTAGGTTGTGATTAATGTTAACATCATATTTCGGGGACAAGAACTGGAAAGGTGGTGGTTTAATAGTGATGTGTTTTGTGTGTCAAGTTGACAAGGAGTCAATTTTGCTGAATAGCTTTAGTGTCAACTTGACACACCTGGGTTAAAGGAGCCTCAATTGGGGAATTGGCTCCATTGGACTGACCTGTGGGCACATCTGTGGAGTATTATCTTGATTGTTGATCCATGTGGGAGGGCCCAGCCCACTATGGGTGGTGCCACCCTGGGCAGGTTGTTGTGTACTGTATAAGAGGGCAGGCTGGGAAAAAAAAGAGGGCAGGCTGGACATGGGTCAGGGGAGCAGCCAGTAAGCAGAATTCCTCCATGTCTTGTGTCTCAGCTCCTGCCTCCAGGTTTCTGTCCTAAGTTCCTATCTTGGGCTCCCTGAGTGATGAACTATGACCCAGGAGATGTGAGCTGAATAAACCCTTTCCTCCCCAAGTTGGTGTCGGTCAGAGTGTTTTGTCACAGTAATTGAAGAGAAATTAGAACACCAGGGTGGTCCAAGATACTCCCAAAATTAGGCAGGCTATTGCTACAGCCCTTGATTGCTTCCCAGAACCTGAAGGTAAGACCCCATTGCTGAAGACAAGACATACTTTGGAGGCCAAGTCTTGAGCAATGGAGCTGGATCTAACCAGAAAGCCACCTTCCTTGGAAGCTCTCTCATAGCTTTGAACAGCACTATGCAAGCCCCCAAAGAATATAAATCAATGGTCCAACATTAGCCTCAAGACCAAACATGCACATCAGTGACCAGTACAGCATATGATATCCTTGCAATAGTGGCACTTTTATCTTATGAGAAATCAATGGCTAACCACTTGGACCTAAAACCCACTGAGTGGGAGAAAAGTCATGTGTGGTGGTGAAAACAACCAGATACACACAATTGAAGCGGTCATAATCTAGATGTTACAGCAGACTAAGGTAACATCTTACAAACTACAAAGAGGTATCCTTGTATTTACAGACAAATATCCCAGACACCACTCAGATAAGAAGCTTCTTTTGCAACAGATGAGAATAGTACACTCCCACAATGGGACACACACAGACATTGTCTGTGACTTGCTCATGCTTACACAACCCATTTACAATGCAACCTCCACACATAAGCCCCAAGCATCTCAGAACAGGACCCAAGTAGGCATTAACTACCTCTTCTCACCTTTCCTTAAGGAAGCCCCCCAATGCAGCAGGAGGCCAGGAACCTAAAAGGGCCATGAATGGCCAAACAGTGAAGAATAAGCTTCTACAGAGTTGTTCCAAGGACAAGTTGACTATTTTCAGCTTCACTCACCCAGGATTCAGGGAACATTGGGAGAGAGAGTCTGGAAAGATTGTAAGAGCCAGGGAGGTGGTACTAGACCAAACAAATGAATCCTACAAGCTCCTGGGACCCTGTTCATATGAACCTACAGCATTGGTATCACCATGCACAAGACCCATGCCAGTTCAGCTGGACAAAAACCCTGAGTAGAAGAGCCCAACCTTGGCTGAAGAAAGATTGGCACCGGATGGTGGTTGGGTGGGGGAAGACCTGGCCTTCTTTAGGAAAGAGCTCTGGAGGCTGACTAGAGCTCAGGGGAGGAGCTGGCACTCAGGAGTGGGCAGGGAGAATAGTCGGCCCAATGGACCCTAGCACAAATGACACAATTTATCAACTCCATGAGGGGAGTTGAGATGGGAGGGTGCCAATGGAGAAGCCGGTTTAAGGGAGATTATGTCTGACTGAAAAAATATGTGAAACACATAAAAAATTCAACAAAAAAATTGTAATAAAAATATTTTATCATGCATTTTATGGTTAGGTCATTCATTGGAAATAAATATTAACTGCACCTAAATTTGTTTGCATTTCCTTTTAAGGGTTTCACACAAATACTTAATTTTTCATAACAAACATAGTATGTAAAATACAAATATCTCCCTTAAATGCAAAGCTACAGAAGAACAACATTCTCAGTGCTCACCTCTGTCTTTTCACTCCCACCCTATGAAATCCATCCTCTATAGACAATGTTTCACATATTATTTGGTTTATCCATAAAAAACAAATGTAAAGTCAATGAAAACAAATATATGTAATTTTATTCCCCTCAACACTCTGTACCTTCAAAAGACAGGACATACCATATTTATTCTTTAACTTTGAAATTTTATTTATTACATTTTAATTTCATGTCAGATTGTAATGCTCTGGATCATTATAGTTTTCAGCTACACATTGCTCCAATGTATCAATGTTGCATGGTTACTTTTCTTGTTTGAATTCTTTTAAATAAACAAGAAATTAGTCTTTCATGTCAGATACATATTGAAAACCATTTCTCCAAGTATCATAAATAATTTCACATTTTTCTTTTTTTGTTACACAAAGGACTTTCCCCTTTTTCTTCTTTGTGTACTGCCAAGATAATTAATTGTTCCTTCTTTTCCCAAGAAGAAGCTTATAGTGGTTTGAATGAGAATGTCTCCAATAGGCTTCAAGTATTCAAACATTTTGTCCCCAGTTGGTGGCACTGTTTTGGAAGATCTTAGAAAGTGTGGCCATGCTGGAGGAAGTACATAACTGGGGATGGACTTAGAGAGTTCAACAAGCCTTGTCGACTGTCTCCAGTTTCTCTCTAGGTGGCCTTGGTCATGGCAGATTTATCTCAGCAACAGAAAAGTGACAAATACAAAGCTATTCCTTCCTTTAAGAGAAGAAGTGGGAAAAAAGCTTCCTAAGACATGAGGAGAATTCACAAGAGAAGCAAGACATAGGAATGCAGTGACAGGCTTCCAAAAATGTGGAGGGACAGGATAAACAAAAAGGAAATGTCCTCTGCAGAGAAGGTGACACTATTGGACTGTGTCTAGGGGAAGAACTCGGGATTTGGCGAAGAATTGTTTCTGAGTAGGGAGGTCTGAGTCACAAAGGCAAGCCAAGAAGCCCAAGTGTGGCACATGGGATTTCTACAAATGCATAGAAAAAATTGGAGTAAAGTGCTGTGGTTTCTGAAAGAGGAAGTCTATGAGGGAGTAGGAAAGCTTTTAGGATTCAGAGGCACCTCACCTAAATGACAACACCCACTAGGCAACATTTGATGTCAGGACTCCTTCACCTTCCTGGCCCCACTCAGCCACCTAGTCACAGTGATAAGAATCTTCCCACAAAGCCACAAGGTGCCCAGAGTGAGCACAAGAAAGAACAGAATGACATCAAGTAGATACTGTTCATGCCATGGCTGCTGGAAAACATAAGGCTTCAGGTGTGCTGCTCCCCCTGTCTGCAGGATGTGGTCAATCCAGCCCACCAGCCGCTGGGCAGGGGTCAGGGGGTGGGAGAGCCTGATGGTCCTGGCAGCCATTGCTGCAGACTTGTACCTGTGGGCAAAACCAGAAATGGCATGTTTCAATGTGCTCTACCGATGTTGAGACTTCATATCTCCCAGAACCACTACCTCCCCTTTTGCTCCTCCTCTTCTACTTCCTCCTCCTCCTCTTCCTCCTCCTTACCCCCTCCCCTCTCTCTCTCTTGTTTTCTCAAACTTTTCTATTATGTATTGATACACAAGTTAAACGGAAAATTTTTTGAGATGGCACTAGCTGGGTCTGCTTGAAAAGTTTAATATTACCCTACCCACTAAAATCAGTAACTAACCCTAAAAGTACTAAACCTTAAAAAAAATGCCCAAGGACTAGACCCTGCCTCGAAAGGCTTAGGAAATGAAAATATATTTGATATAGCTTTATCATCTATATGGAACCTTTACTCTGTGTCAATATCTAGATTAGGTGACAAATTACCACTTATCTGGGGAAATGGAATGAGAACCTTGCCTCATTTCCTTCTTGCACAAGCAGAGAATCACGTTGGCCAGGATTGGTTTCCTGAATTGCACAGCATATTTGCATAATATGTATAGAATATTTTGCTTCATTTAAAGATTTTTTTTATTTTTTGTTAAACTGTCTATGTGTGTGCATATGCACATTGTATGCAGATATCAAAAGGGACCAAAGACAACACTAGGTCCACTGGAACTGGAGTTACAGGTGGTTATGAGAAGCCATACATGGATGCTTGAAACTGCATTTGAGTCCCCTAGAAAAACAGCAAGTGCTCTTGACTGCTGAGCCATCTCTTCAGACACCAATGCTTAATTTAAATCTGTGATGTCACTATCCCAGGATCATTAGGCTATAGGAGAGTTCCTACATTTTCATTTTCACCCAAATTACATAGCTGGCACTAGGGAAGGATTACATTGATTCTACTGTATTCAAAAATAGCTCCATCGAAGGGCAAAATGGATAATGGCGATTTGCCATTTAATTCTCTGAAAATCAAAAAGAACTAAACCCATTCCAGAGAAAATGAACATCCACAATGCATGAAATTGCAAATATTCACAACTTCACTGAAATTTAATAACTCTTGTTGGTCTAAGAACATTCTGTTCTGTGATTCTTTTCATTCCTCTAATAAGTTGCATGTCTATGTCCAAAATAATATGTGAATGTTGGAAAACTAATTGAGATTGTTTGCTTGAAGCATCAGTAAGTTATTTACTCCCTGTTGCTTATAAGAAAGAAGATACTAATCTTTCTCTTTAAGTGAAGCCACTGTGTTGAATTAGCAGGTATTTTCCTTGAAGTGCCCAGGGCCCATTTCATTGCATCACTAAACTGAAATCCATTAACTAGTATTAGGATAGCAAACATTTTGCTAGGAATTGAGAAGAGAATAGAAGAAAAGAGACACACATTTCCATCCCCATACTCCAATAGGGGACCAAAGAAAATGAAAATATGGAAAAGTAGAGTATTGTCGGACCCAAAGCACTAAGAAGGTATTTCTGTATAGGTTAGCATGGTAGGAGACTGCTCAAAAATGGGAGAGATTTACAAAGAAGGTGACATTGGAGAAGAGACTTGAATCTCATCAAGAAGCTATTCCCAGAAGAGGAGAGAAAAACCATGACACAATAGCACAGACAAACCATGTTTGTAAAAGTGGAAGGCAACCTCTTGTCTCACATGGAATTCCCATTAAGGAAAACCCGAACTCACTCATTTAACATTAACTCACTTAACATTATCTCACTCATTAACTTGTTCAGAAGACATAGGTCATCTGTTAGTATCACAGGCATAATTCTATATTCCGAGTAATTGATCTTTATTACAAAGTAGACTTCAACATAGTTCTACGTGTTAGAGCTGCATTCACCTTGATGACCACAACACCTGAGAGATGCATACCTCTTGTCCTCTATGACTTGTTTCATCTTCAGGGCCAATGTCTCCTCCTTGACATTATGAGGCAGGATAAAAACTCCAAACTTTTTTGCTTCTACTCGGATCATGATTTCAGGCTGGTCTGAGTTGACTGGAAGCCCCACCATGGGAACACCATGCTGGATGGCCTCTGCCACACTACCAATTCCTCCGTGGGTAACAAAGAGGCGAATGTTTGGGTGGGCTGTTGTTAAAAAAAATGATTAAAGGTTCAGAACACCTGCTAAATGAGTACCTCAAAGAAAAAACAGTAAGACAGCATGGGTGAATTTGATGAAATCTGTGCCTTGATTCCACCCTAGAGGTATGTATAATACAACTGCTTTTTTGAGACTCATGGGTCAAAAAAACAAAAAACTAAAATAAAAAAGGGGAATACATATAGATATAAGACCTTTTTGTCAAAAACCTTGCAATTCAAATCTTAAAACTAACTATGGGAAAAGATTTGTAAGTTCCAACAGGTCAAAATGTCACCAACTTAATGGCTGAGAAAGAAAAAATACAGCTTTGCATTGAGTAGGATGTACCAGAAAGTGCCAGCAGAAAGCTTGGCCCATCTGAACATTGAAAGGAAGAAAAGCCTCAGATTGCTACAAACATCAAACCCCTCTGCGGATCCTACTTGTAACAACTATTTACAATGAGTCCTAATGAAACTTACCTTCTAGGTGCCACAAAGGTTTTAATATGAGGGACTTTCTTACTTCCCCCCATAGAACAAGGAGAAATATGATGATGATAAGATTGTTCTCCAACTGCAAATTGGAGACAACTGTTATAGAGGTAATCTCTAATAAAACCGGTAAAACTGCCTTCGTTAATTGACTGATAGACATAGGAAATGTGAAAAGGATTATTCTCTACTCAGAACCAAATATAATACTAAAGTCTCCTTAAGCTATGCACTTAAGCAAAATATATTAATACAGGAGCTCTGATATTAGCAATGGATTATTCTATCAAGGAGATGTTGGCCAGGGAATCCAAGCCCCCACAAAAGGTAAAGGCTCCTTGCCTCCAAACTGGGATACCTGCAAGAAGACAGGCGATAAGGCCCTGCTGTTGAAGACCTGTTGTAAACATGGGAAAGATGTACTGAGACCACACTTGTAAGTGTACAGATGGCCTCTGGAATACCAGAGAGTGTTACCAAAGGCCACTAAACTAATAAAGCAAATATGGGTCTCCTTGAGTCAAGCAAGACTCCTCTGTCAGCACAAGCTAAACCTCACCTGCTTGGAAATACTGTGCAGCAGTGGCAGCCACATGCCTGTATATCCCAAATCTAATTGGCTATTAGCTCTCTTCTTGGAGGAATAACCCATGGCTGATGCCACAGCTTACATCCTCTAGTGGTTAAGAGATGTTATAAGCCACAGTAAGACCCTGTCATATTTAACAGAAAAAAATGTAATTCATGGATTAACATACCATCCAAACATCTGTGTCTATACCAAAGTAACCTACCATAACAATTAGTACTGTTTAAATACCTATATATCTAATTGCTTGTGCTTCATTAGTAGGATTGAAAGGTTATTCCTGGACAAACTGTCAGCCCATGAAAGGAAACAGCCAGAATTGACCAGAGTCCAAGACAACAGCTCCAGAGAGAGTGGACTGTTTTGCTTCTCATCCACCTGTGCCCCTTTTCTAAGCCTAGGGAACAATCTGCGGAAGAGGGGGCGTGGTAGAATGTAAGGGCTGCGATTGGGGTGAATGGTGAAACTACAGCAATGTAGTCTGGACACTCATTTGATCAACTTGATTGAACATACAACCCCTCACCCCCCGCTGGATGGTGGGGCTGTGGGGGTTTGGGCACAACAGCCTGCAAATTGGTTTCATATGAAGGATGCTTGTACTCATGGATTATCACTTATAGCTAAAAAATGAAAAAAACAACGAGAGAAAGACGCAGGAAAGTTATGGCAGAATGCATGATCTGGGATGGGGTGGGGTGGGGTGGGGGGAAGGGAAAGGGAAATATGCCTGGAAATGGAAAATGATGTATGAAATACACAAAGCATCAATAAAAAAAAAAAGAAAGAAAAAACAGTAAGACCTCAGGTATGTTTGATACTAAAATCATTGTTTTTTTAGGAAATACTCAATGGTGCATAGTCTATAATATAAAATTCAACCTTCCCTCGATATGTAGCTGCTTCTTCTCAGCTCTAAACCATCTGAAACTCAAAA
Organism: Rhizomys pruinosus; assembly: GCA_009823505.1. NCBI lineage: Eukaryota > Metazoa > Chordata > Mammalia > Rodentia > Spalacidae > Rhizomys > Rhizomys pruinosus. Next base: position 2,304,809 of record VZQC01015001.1, on the reverse strand, counting down.
CCAGAGAAAGCTTTGGAGAAGAGTGACAATCAAGACCCGACCTCTGTTCTTCCCACTGATGCTTCTCTCTCTTCTCTTCTCTCAGTTCTTTTTGGTTTTGCCTTCCTCATCTCCATCTTCCAATAAAACCAGAACTGTGGTGGTGTCCCATGCTGAAGACCCATGCAAATCCAAGCAGACAAAACCCAGCACAGAACTGTGGAAATGGGCAGTAGGTCCCCATCTTAGCAGACTATTGGCAGCTGATTAATGCTGGAGAGGAAGAGCTGATCTTAAAGCCAGGGACTCAGGATGGGCTGACTAGACCTCAGTCTAGTCAGGGATGAATTTGCACTGAGGAACGTCTGGGGACGCTAACCTGATACAATGTGCCTTAGTACAAATGACAGGGTGTATGAATTCACATGGGAGGGCATGGAAGGGTGCTAGAAGGAAGGGGAGGAAAGGTGATTAAGACTGATCAAAATGTTCTGCATGAAAGCCACAAAGATTCAATAAAAAAGAAATAAGTAAAACCTAGAACTGTGTATTGCGCTTGCTGTAATTTACAGAAGCCCTGAAATCAGACGCTACACAGTACCCTACAGATCTATATTTCCAAACTCTATTACCTGTTCCACCCTTGTTTAAAGAAACAGAAATCACTGAAGATAAATTAATTAAGTCTTCAAATGTGTCACAGAATTGCCTTATCTTTTGTAGAAAATGACATATTTTCCCCCAAAACTCCTGTGGTTAAATTAAACAGAAATCAGTGCCTTGAATTACTGAGCATTGGGCCATAATCCTAACAATGACTTTTTATTTATGCAAGAGAACTGATATGTCCGCAAAATGCACTCAGACCCAAAGATAACAATTTGATTTTAAGGTACTTTCTATGACGTCACAACTACTTAGATTCAATAGCCTACAGTAAGGATACTCAACCTGGCATTCTCATTGTTTGCTACATCTTCACCCTCAGTTGCCATTAAAGTTGTAAAGTTACACATCTTCAAACCCTTCCTTGGTAAGAAGAATGTGTCCATTTGTGCTTGTCAGTGAAGCCAGGTAGGCTCAGCAGGTGTTAAGGAGGCCACTAAAGACAGTGGCAACACACCAGTAAGAACATCCTATGCATTCACATGCCACAGTGAATTATTTCAAATAGTCCTCTAGGGGCCAGTCAAAGTGACCTGACTGACTGTTACTGCTCATTAGAGACATAAGTACTGTCCTGGGACGGAAAAGAAATGAATTTGTTACTGTGGTGAATTTGGGCCTATGGTTGTATTTCTCTAAATCTCCGCTGTTGGCTCCTTTTCTGCCCTGGAAACTTGACCTGCAGCTTCTTCTAATGTTAGTTGAAATCTCCACCTAGACCTTAGAGCTCTGGTAAGCACCAGATGCATATCAGAGTAAAGAGAAAAGCATGGCTGTGCACTCCTTACCCAGGAGGTCATTCTGAGGCAGCCAGTCGACAATTTTCACATTTGCAGCCAGTTTGATATCTTTGGGCCAATGAGAAGGATTGAACTTCCATATTACCCCTTGAGGGAGGCGGGCAAAGGCACTGTTCATCTCCTTAATAGTTTCCTTTGTGTATAAAGAGATAATCGTGGAGCCCTGGGCCACAAGGACAAACCCAGAGTCCCCAAACTTAGCAATGAAGTTCTCCAAGTCCTAGAGAAATTAAAAAAAAAAAAAAAAAGGAGTCAACAAAGTTGCTTGTGATGGTCTAGATAGACATGACATGATTGTCAGACCTTGTATGAACACACCCACCATTAGCACTTTTTGTAAACTATCCTGAACCATCTTTCATGGCCCTTGTATAAATCAATGTCTTCTGTATCCTGCTTCTATTTCCTGTGCTTGGATGATGCAGAAGTCATTCATTTAACCCCTTGCACATGCTCCATATAAGCATTTTATATGCTCAGTATGAGTCAGAAGAGGGTTTTAGCTTTTCTGCCTGCTCTACAGCCTGCATTGCATGTGAGATCCTTAGAACGTAAGCAGCGCCAACAGTTTGAGACCATCTACATTGAACTTTGTGGAGTAGAGAAGCTGAGGTGGTTTAAATAGCTTTCATTACTCAATTCCTTATCCTAGTGTCAAGGTCATGCTTATTGCCCAGTGCAGATAATGGGAGATATGAGGTGGGTTATTTTCCAAGGCTGGGCCAATAAACAGTGTCTGGGAGTGCCTATGTGGGAGTGCTGTTCCAGAAGGGAGGACTTACTGTTCTAGAAGTCAAGTTGTAAAGCCATAAGAACATCTCTATCATTCCTTGCTGTGACCCCCAATGTTTTCTTCAATGTTTCTCGACATCAGAGTCACAGCCCTTCATAGCCCTTCCTGTGTCATTGGTTTCAGAATAGAGCTGAAAATTGGAAAAGCTTGGGAAGACAGTTTTACATCACTCAACACAGGTCAAACCTCAGACTGGGCATGGCATTAGTTTATGTCACTCATATGATTTGACTCTTATTAAAGAAAAACTTAAGTATTTCCAAAGTGAAGAAAAATGTAGTTGCTTTCAAGACCTTCTGTATTCTATCAGCTGCATGTCTGTATCATTTTCACAGATCTAATCCATTGAGCAGCCATGTTCCATTTTCCCTGACTCCACACCCTTGAATTCACCAACCTGTTGCATTGTCTGAATTGCCTATTCTTGAAGGTTTATGTAAGTGGGCTATGTAATATGAAGCATTTGGGTTTGACTTCTTTGACAGCATAATGTTTTCTGGCTTATCCTGATCCTAGTATATATAATAACTTCTCCCTTAATGGCTAAAAGTACCTGTGTGTGTGTGTGTGTGTGTGTGCTCCAAAATTTGTTTTCCATGAAACTGTTGTCTGTTTCTTTCTTTGGGACATAGTGAATTGCACATGTACAAGTATTTAATTGAGTAACTTTTGTCAGTTGCTTAAGGTATATGCCTAGAAGTATAAAAGCTGTGTGGTATGGCAACTTTCTCCATGAATCACTGTGCGTCCTGAAAATATTTGCATCTCAGTCATATTGTATAATTTTATATTCATAGAGATAATGGACTTGGGTTTCAGTTCCTCCATGATTGTGTCTGTATTTCTTTTCTTCCAGTGTTGCTGTTAGTATGAGATCAGACTAATGGTGTCTTTATGGAATGAGTTAGAAGTATTTCCACCTAAACAATTTCTTTAGATATTTTTAGAAGTTGTTGTTAACTCTTACTTTAATATCACATTGAGCAAAACAAGCAATGCTCTGAAAGACAAATACTGCATGTTTTTGAAAACTATTGTGAAATCCTGATTTAAATATACACACCTAAATATCATATATAAAATAATTGAACCCTGCAGAGGAGCAAGGGGTCTATAAAGAGGAAGAGGGTGAGACCCACAGATGCAAGGTCTAGATTCGTATGTATGCATATATATATATATATATATATATATATATATATATATATATGCTATAAATGCGTATGGGCATACACACACACACACACACACACACGCACACACACACACACACATTGAAGGTCAGCAGTGGACCATTAAGGGGAAGGAAGAACAGCAATTGGTAAGAATAACAGCAGAGGGTAAGGTGTGAAGATGACCAATGTACCATGACCCATGTATGAAAATGCCATAATGAATTCATTTCATTCATTTGTATATTTGCTAAAAAAAAAAAACTGGTTTTTGTTTGTTCGTTTGTTTGTTTTGTTTTGGGTTTTCTTGGTCTTTTTTGAGACAGGGTCTTCCTGTAGCCCCAGCTGGCCTGGAACTTGCTCTGTAGACCAGACTGGCCTTGAATTCACAGAGATCTATGTGCCTCTGTCTCCAGAGTGCTAGGATTAAAGGCGTGAGCCCCCACACCTGGCAAAAACACCGTTTTTTAAAGGGCAAAGAAAAAATCAAAAAATTGGTAGAATTCTCCAATCAAGCCATGTCATCCAGGACTATTTTTATTGACAGGATTTTGGTAACTGATTTAATATATTGACTTATTACAGGTTTGCTTAAGTTTTCATTCTTTCTTTGAGTCTGTTTTGTTACTATATACATACCTCAAAATGTACCCGTTTCATTTCAATTGTCTACTTTGATGGTGTAGTACTTTCTAAATATTCCCTTGTAACATGCTCTCTGTCCCTCTGAATTTAGTTGATTCTTCTCCTTTGCTGTCTGTAATGACTCCTCCTAGTCGAATATCAATGCATTGCTTATTTTAGAGAATTCATTTTTATCTCACTAATGGTATCTATTTCCTTTCTGGTCATTGCTCTGTCTCTATTCTGTCCCTTATTATATGTTTGCTTCTCAGCACTGAGTTTAGTTCTCTTATCGTTGTTTACTCTTTTACCCAGAAAGATTAGGTTGATTTATGTCTTTTTTTCCTATATTCCTGTGAGATCTACAGCTATAAATTTCAGCTTCCACTCTGCTTTGCTCTTCTCCATAAATCATGTTATATTTTCTTTCCTTTCAATTAATATATAATATTTTTAAATTTCCCTCTTGATTTTCTTTGTCTATTTAAGCTTTTGCACATTGATGAATTTTCTGATTACTGATATCTATGTCAATCTGTTGTGATGCAAAAAAAAAAAATCCAAAACATTTGAAGTTACTGGCTTTTGTTTGGTGGCATAATATATTGTGGTGTGGATGCAAATTTCCCCATAGACTCATGTTTATATTTTTGGTGGTCAAGTGGTAGTATTGTTTTAGACACTGAAATTATACAGGAAAGTGGGGGTCACTGAGATCAAGATTCCAAGTTTGTAAGCAGCCCACTCAGGGTCTAGTCCCTATTTCCTAGCTATGGATACAATGTAAAACATACCTCATAGTCCTTCCTCACATTCTACTCCAACAAAGTGTACAGTATCATCTCACTGTGAGTCAAAAGAAACCCTTCTTTAATTTGCTTTTCATCAGGTATTTGTTCACAATAGGAAAAAAAATATACATAAGAACTATCTAGAATTATATGTCATGTGAATTTGAAATAATATGTATTTTGCTGTTACTACATAGAGTGTTCTGTTGGTTTCCATTAAATCTGGTTGTTTGATGAAGCTTTCAAGATTTATATTTCCTTACTAATCAGTTATATAGACAAACTCTGTTACTAAAACTAGGGTAATGGAATATCAGGCTAGTGTTGTAGGCATGTATTTTTTGCTTTAATTCTGGTCGTTTTTTTAGCATGATACGTTTTCTTGCTCTTTTCTTGAGAGTATTTATGTTTAACCTTATGCTAAATTCTCAATGAATCAATTGTTTCCCATATTTTAGGTCATGTCTATAATATGTTTAAAAATTGAAACAGAAAAGTTTACTTATATAATGTCCCTTTGTGGTTTTGTGGAACTATTCCTCACAAAGTGTACTTTGACAGTAATATACTCAACAAAGTTCTATTTTGATCATTAGATGGTTCTTAAGTAATATCATAGTTTAACAGCAAATGGTTAGATTTACATGCTTTGCTAAGGTTACCTCATTATATTTCTTCCCATTATCCCTAATGTGATAATCGTACTTTACTCTCAAGTGCTCATCCCCAGTCCATCCTCCAGTAATGGACTATTTCTGGCAATTCTTTCTGGCTTTCTTTGTGAAACTGGGTCTTCCCTTCCTCAGCTCAATTCACATCTCATGACTGTCTCATTTCCACATCCAAACACTAAACAGTGGGTTCTTATTCTTACCTAGAAAGACTCACTTTCCAAGTTCTTTCCCAGAACCACCTGATATCAATGCAAACTCCATCTAATGAAAATTCAATGAGCTACCTCCTCTTGCTCACTGAGTGAACAAGGTCAGTAGAATGATAGATACTTAGTGCCCAAAGAGTCAGAATAAATCCACACCCCCTCTCTACATGAGGTAAAAAAAAAAAACAAAACAAAATTTATTTACACACATCAAACTATTATTTTGGCCTTTAAAGTGGAGGACATGTTCATGCTCACTCAAAGATAGCAGGAAATTGTAGGTCCTTGTAAAATGGTAACAACATAATGCTTAAAGCCAACAGGTAGCCAACTAATCTTACATTTCCATACTTTAAAACTTCAGGGACAGTGGTTCCAAGTTGTACATTCAGACAACATGGAAAAATTTGACAGCTTAGAAAAGGTGAGTCACCACAGGAAAATCAAATCAAAAGGTCACAGCAGAGCAGGAGTCAGGGCTGCGTGGGTAGGGACACAGGAATATGTTTCCTGTACTTTCCACTGCCATAAAGTTCTTCCATGGGTACATCCCTCTCAAATCTCAGTCAGTTTCATTCTGACTAAATTACCTACTCAAGCTAGTGAGATGTCTCAGTAATTAAAAGCACTGTCTGTCTGCTCTTGCAGAGGACCCAGGTCCAATTCCCAGCACCCACATGGCAGCTGACAATTGACTATATTTACAGTTCCAGGGGAATCTGATGCTGTCTTCTGACACCTGTAGGAATTCCATAATAGGTGTGCTTACACACATGCAGGCAATACACTCATACACATAAAATAATGATGAATAAATTATTTTTAAAAATAGCTACTGAAAAATTATTGCATGTGTGTCCTTCACTTCTTTTATTATATACACACTAATGAAAGAAATAATCAATTTTAATTAAAGAGGTTATACCAGCAAGACCAGAACTAGTGGGAGACAAGAGAGGAGCACACAGTTTACGATATAAGCAGAGCCTTAATCATAGGGTAGTAAGAGTTACAAATTTATGCCTGCATAACCTCCAATTCATCCCTGAAGTGCCTCCCCTTCCACATCCTGCTTTATTCACAGGATCCTATGGCAGATGGTAGCTACCACCTGCGTAATCTGCTTGAAACCCAAACCAAACGCTAAAGTTTTCATTTACCTGTGGTAGTGGCTTAATGGATTTGGCCAATAAGCCTCCAACATAAACAGTGTTGGGAAGCAGGGGACAAGCAAAGTCCAAGGCAAAGTCAGAGTTGACAAACCACAGCTCTGTTTTCTGTAGAAGATCAGACAAAACTGGCCGAGAGCCTTCTGCAAAATGCTCCTGGATGGTGTTGTCATACTGAGAAAATAGTATCCTTGTCTTCATGGAAAAATCAAAGAACATCAGAACGTTTTTCACACGGCCCCAGAAGTCCATTTGGTCTGTTAGATGAGAACCATATACTGGAACATAAGACAAGGGGCTCAGGAGCCAGAAGCTGATGGTGTTAAAGGACGTGGGGAAAAAAGACACAAATGGCTTGCCAAGCTTCTCGGCAATCAAGAAAGTACAGAGGTCTGCTGCATCCAAAACTAAGAGGTCAAAGTTCTCATTCCTTAAAAAATCCATTATGTCCCTTCTGCCCAACAAATAGCCACAGAAAGTCCCAAAGTGTTCAAAGAGCTTTAAGAGGCCGTTGAATTCATCCCTGTAAAAATTAAAATAATATATATATATACATATATATATATATATTTGGAACTTGTTCATTTCAAAGTATTTGTAAAGAAAATATTCCACATATGTTAAAATGGAGCATGTGTGTAACCACTTCCCAAAAAATACCTTCAACTTGGTCACTCTTGCAGGTGTTTCTACTCCTTAAAATGCCTTGACCAGCTCTTGGTTCATCTCTCCCATTGAGCTAAATCTCACACATTACCAATGTAAATTCAATTTCTTCTATGCTGGAACCTTAGTAACTAGAGCTGATCTCAGACTTTTATGTCTCCAATACTTCTAGGATGCTCTTTTTAAACCCCATGTATGTAATTTATATAATTACATCTTGAGTAACTTTAATGGTAAATAGCTTGATAGCAGTTTCTAAAGTATCAATCATATGGTCTTCTCTTAAAATGCAAGTGATTCCACATAGGATGCATTGTCTCATGCAAAGAATTATTAATGAAGATATTAGAACACATAATTTCAACTGCATAACACATTTCTATATTTCTAGTATACACGTCAAAAACAAATGTAAAGAAATCCCTGCCTTGAAGTTGGTTGTGACGCATATATACCATACTGTCTCAAGGATTTCCTCTCTATGTAAATATAATTTACATTATACTCTCAAGAGTATAATGCTAAAGTTTCATTCATACCCAGTTTGGACTATTCCAATGATACTGTAGAAAAGACCTTTTCCTTCAATCCTTTCCCATAATTTTCTGCACAGGGAACAATCCATTACTATAACAGTTGGGTAACGAGATGAAGAAGATTCATAACAGATAGAAGAAGCCCAGATGCTTTGGACACCATGAGCCTTCTGGTTCAAAAGGGACTGAGAGAATCAAAAGCTCAGAAAATATGTGATCCACACTACTTCATCCTACACAAAAAGGTGAGAATTTAAGGAATCTTCAGTGTTCCTAAGTCCATTCTGTGTTTATAAATCTATTCCTAATGAGAACAAGACTGCAGTAGCTTAATTGTGGTTTGTTGTCAGATACACAGTAAAGGCTTGATTCTCTTTGTGGCTGTGTAGAATGGCTCAGTCCATTAAGAGGCAGAGTCTAGAGGCTGGAGAGATGGCTCAGTGGTTAAAAGTACTGGCTGCTCTTACAGACAATGCTGGTTCAGTTCCCAGCACTCATGTGGAGGCTAACAACAGTCCTTAATTCCAGTTTCAAGGGAATTTGACACCCTCTTCCCATGGGTTCTGCAAAACACAGGTGCACTTGCATACATGTACATGCAGGCAATTCACTCATACACATAAAAGAAGACAGAGTCTACTGTGAGGGTCTCTAGGTAGGGGCCCTGCTCCCAAAGGTGATTAAGGTAGTTCTTATGGGTCTCTGTATTAGCTCCCATGGCTGAACTGTAAGGGGGAAAAAAGCAGGTATGTATCCATATTTTAGAGTAATATAAAATTAAAGGGGGAAAATGTGAATTCCTAAACATATTTTGGAATTAACATACAGTTTATTCTCAGAGGTCATAATTTTGATGCATATGTGATATTTATATGGGCATCTGTTGGAGCAATACAAAGGGGGAGGGAAAAACAACAACATAAAGATGAGGTCAAAGAACTGACTGATACAGTTAAACTATGGCCAAAACAACAAGCCTCTGTAGTGAAAAACTTTGGAAAGACTAAGAGAAAGATGCAAGACATGTATGGCAGAAGGCATGAACTGGGGTGAGGTGGGGGCAGGGAGAGGAGAATGTGTCTAAATTGGACTAAAAGATAATAAATGAAATACACAATTCATCAATAAAAGTATTTTTTAAACTGCCAAGAAATGCTGTGAGATAATGCATATGTTCATTAGCTTGATGCAGCTAGTCTACAGTGTATACATATTACAGAGCCATATACTATACACAGTAAACACATACCAGTTTACCTAGGTTAAGATAGAGAGATAGATAGATAGATAGATAGATGATAGATAGATAGATGATAGATATCAACAAAGAAATACTTAAGTCAATAGTCTAAAAGTACTTAAAGTCTAGAATAATGATAGGAAAGGAATGTGTATTTATTCATTTCAAGACTTAGAAAGGAAAGGATGTTTTGTGAAAACTCAGGCTAAGGATATAGCTCAATGGTAGAGTGCTCACCCAGCACATGTGAGATGTGTGAGGGACTTCTTTCAGTCTCCTTTCCCACATAGACACACACACACACACACACACACACACACACATATCTGAAAAACGAATTCTCTGTGAAAGAAGAGTATATAGTGTTCTGAAAAGTTGAAAAGAAATCTTAAACAATTACAGCCCAAACACCTTGAGTCCCCTGATTTTTAAGAATAGGATGAAAACACTATTCATTTTGAAAGTCAGTTCTTCGTGTTGAAAACAATATGGAAGAGCAAGGGAGACATTTCAGGAGGGGGAAAAATCTCCCCTTCCTTTTAGTGTAATGACCTTAAATTCCCAGAAGGACAAAAACCATGTGTTGGTGTTGTGAATAAATTACGAAAAGTGTCAAAAAAGAAGAAAAAGCCTTACCTCCCTTTGATTTGCCCTCTTGCTTCTCCCTGGGATCTCGCCTTTTCATTTCTGCTGTCACGATAGTGACACTATAAAGTCCTACCAACAGTGAACTGGTAATGGTGATATTGTCTTGAATCTCTACAACTATGTGGTAAGTCAACCTCTTATGTTTACGAAGTTACACAGTAGAATTTACAGGGATAAAGGAAGGAAAGATAGCATATCAGTTAAGAACTCTGCATACTCTTACAAAGGACCAGAATTCAATTCCCAGCACTTCCTTAGAGGCTAACAACCATTTTAACTCCAGTTCCAGGGCATCTAATGCCTTCTTCTGGCATCTGTGGACATTGAATACAGAAGGTGTTCTCATATACATACAACCAAAACTTTCATGTACATAAAATATTTTAATTTTTAGATCTTTTACACAAAGCATTTATAGAGAGAGCAAGGAGTGAGGACACTATGATTATGAGAGGTACAATTATGTATCTGTCTTCCTTTATGTGGAAAATGAAGGTGATTCTTGCATTTCAAGTTAGACAAAAAGTGAAAGGCTCATTTTTTATTGTATGCCATCAGTCATTTGAGTGTTTAAAGGAGTTGAAGTTTTTAAATATGCTTTTAAGTAGCAAAAAAAAATACATTGGAGAGAAGAGTTTCATCAATTACTGAATAGTGTGAGGAAAAAAATGTCTCTCCTTTCCCTACATTGAGTTGTGAAACTGGTTTTTTTGAAGGAAATTGTATGTAAGTGCTGGACATAATGTCTAGAAGGAGTAACTTCCTCTTTCTATAGAATTTTCTTTATGGGAACAGTGGAGGCTTGTTAACAGACCAGATGACTTGGACTGAAACATTCTTTTACCACACCAACACTCATACACCTTTCTTCTCTCTCCCTATGCCAACATTTATCCAATTATCCACCTACCTACTCTCCAGTATATACATTATCCATCCTTATACCCATTCAGCCACCTATTTACCCTCTTCCCTTAAATTCACTTGGAATAGTGTCCATCTTTTCATTTATATGATCAAGCAATTAAAACAAATTACCTGCCATTGAAGGCTTCCTGTATAAAGAGTTGGAAATCCCTAAAAAATTCCTTTTGATGATTTTCAGGTACCTTCCAGTGGATAACCTCGTATGATTTTTCCTCTTCTTTAAATGAAATAAAATATTGGATAAAAGATAAGTATATCACAACATATGGACTCACATTACCAAAATAATAACAAAATTGTTTACTGCCATATTTATTGGAAAGTTTAGTTCTTACAATTTCTGTTCACATGTCTTCATCATGCACCACCATGCCCAGCATAAATGGTTTTGTGTATTTATATGAAATCTAGAATACACAAGTAAGATAAAATATCTAATATTTGTCTTTTAAGTCTTTTAATATGACTATCTCTGATTGCATTGATTTTCCTGCAAATGACATAATTCATCCTACTTTAGGACTGAATAAAACTTCATTGTATATCTATGAATTTTCTTTATGAACTCAAGTATTGACAAACAAGAATGATCCCAAAGCTTGGCTGTTATGAATAATAGTCCAATAAACACAAAAGCAAGTATCTCTAGGACATTTCAACTTAGAATCTTCTGTGTACTCAGCAGTCAAACATCTGGATCATATGGCAGTTATATTTTTATTCTTTTGAGGACCCTCTGTACTGACCGTCCATAATGACTAGACTAATTTACATTCCTCCAAGTAGTATACAAGGGTTCCTTGTTTCTTGAATCCCCACAAGCATTAGCTGTTATTTCTTTTTAATGATAGTCATTCTGCCTGAGATTAGATAGAAATAATGTGGATATAGATCGAATTTGAATTTCCTTGATGGGTGAATATTTTCAATTTTTTCATATATTAATTGAACATCTGTACTTCATCTTTTGAGAAATATGTTTTTCCATTAGCCCATTTATTAACTGAAATTTCAGGTTTGTTGTGACTTGGTGTCTTCAATTATTTATATGTTCTAGATATTAATCCTCTCTCGGATGTATAATTACTACCATTCTCTAGTTTGTCTCTGCAGTTGATAGTTCCCTTTGTTGTGCAGAAGCTTTTTAATTTAACGCATTCCCATTTGTGAATTCTTGGTTTTACTTATCTATCAAAGTCCCTTTTCAGAAAGTCTTCCCTATTCCTATAATCCTGAAATATTTTGTCTACGTTTTCCTCCTGTTATCTCGGGAGTTTCAGACCCTACATTACTATCTTTGATCATTTTGATTTTTTTACAAGGACCTAGTTTCATTCTTTTACACATGGATATCTGGTTTCCAAGCACCATTTTTTTGAAGAGTCTCTAATTGTCTCATTGTGTGTATTTTTGACATCTTTGTGAAAGTCAGGTGCACTCCATCAAGGTGTGGAAGTCAAACGTCCACAGCATGAAACAGCTGGTCATACTCTACCCATAGTTGGGCAGAAGAGTGACAAATGCATATTTCTGTTCAGTTCTGTCTCTCCCTTTCCATAGCCCAGAGGATCTGACAGGGCATGCTGCTGTACACAGAGAGAAAATCTGTTTTCCATTAGCATAAGGTAATGGAAAACAGATTTTCCATTACCTTATGCTAATGGAAAACAGCCAAGCATTTTCCAACAGCCAAGCCCAGGGGCCATCTTCCAAGCGATGCTAGATTCTGTCAAGTTGACGGTTAACACCATCACATGTTGCTATAACAAAATATCTGAGTCTAAAAGTTTTACAAAGAAAAGTTTATTTTTGCTTACAATTTTGGTGGCTAAAAGTACGTTTTTCAACAAATTGATCTCTGATGAGGGTTTTCTATCTGTGTTAAAACATGGTAGATGGCATAGATAATAAACAGCATGATAAAGTGAGAGGTCACATAGTAAGAAAAGAAGAAATAGATTAAAGGAGAGCCAGGCCACCTCTTATATCAACTCACACATGGAAAAATAATCCTTTTCTCTAATAACTACAGTAATTCCTTCCAATGTTGATACCATCATAAACTAATAACCTCATGGCGGGCCCACCTCATAAAGATCAAGCACCACAAATGATACCAAGTGCTGGAGAGGTTGTGGAGAAAGGGGAACACTCATCCATTGCTGGTGGGAATGTAAACTGGTACAGCCACTATGGAAAGCAGTGTGGAGAACCCTTAGAAGACTCAAAACGAGCCTTCCATTTGACCCAGTCATACCACTCCTGGGTATATACCCACAAGGACACATCTTACTGCAAAGATACATGCAAGCTATGTTTATTGCAGCTTCTGTTCACAATAGCAAAAGCTGGAACCAGCCCAGTGCCCCTCAACTGACGGTGGATAGAGAAAATGTGGTAATGTTACAATGGATTTCTATGCAGCGTAAAGAGAGGGACAACATCATGAACTTTGCAGGTAAAAGGATGGGAGCTAGAAACATTATGTTAAGTGAAGTATACACAGTCCCAGAAAAACAAAACGACAAATGGTGTCCCTCATATGTGGATGCTAAGTACCAAAACCCAGATATAAATATTCTCATGGAGAGGGAGCATATAAAAGAACACAACAGAAAGACTGCATCAGAAAATGGACCGAAATGGTGAATTGGAAGGGGGGAAGGGTGGGTGAGGGACACGGGTGTATATTCGATTATGATATTTAATTGACGTGAATTCCACAAGTACCCGTTTTGCCCTAGACCTGTCTACAGGATACATGGTGTTTTAGGACTCTAAGTAAAAAAGTAAATATGTGTATAGTAAACAACATTGGTTTACCGAACTCTGATACAAAAACGGTTAATCGGCATCTGAGTTAATTGGAGATATAATTGCTTGTTGTCCACATTTGTTTTACATACAAATTTGTAGAACAATAACTTCTTGGGTTGGACATACAAATGTTCTATAGTTCTCTGTTGTCCGATCAACTGTGTAGCATTCTCTTTAAGAGGAATTTAACATAAAAATTAAGGTTGCTCCCCAAGTTTAATCCAATATAGTCCACACACGAAACACAAGATAAATTTGTTATGACCAATGTGAGCCTTGGATCCACCTCTATCGGTTATGTATAATACAACTGCTTCTGGAGACTTCATGGGTAAATAAAAGAGGGTGGGGGGTCAGATAGACATGAACCTTCTCGTCAAAAACCTTGCAGTTCAAATCTTTTGAAACTAACTATGGGAAGGGATTTGTGTGTTCCAATAGGAGGATGTCACCCAGCTTGACGGCTGGAAGAGAGGAGATACAGCTTTGCAATGAGTAGGATGTGCCAGAGCGTGCCAACTGGGGGTTGACCCGTCTGAACATCGAAAGGAGAAAAGCCTCAGATTGCCATGGACATTGGCCCTCTGTGGCCCCTACTGCTGACAGCTATTTGTGGTGAGTCCTGGTGAACTTGCCTTCTAGTGCCGCAGGGGTTTTGATGTGAGAGACCTTCTTGCTCCCCCCCAGAAAAAGAGAATATGACGATGATGAGGATCCTCTCCAACTGTAAATGGAACAACTATTATAGAGGTACTCTTCTAAACAAAATGTAAACTGCCTTTTTTTAATTGACTAATGAGACATAAGACTGTGAAAAGGATTATTTCTCTGTTCAGAACCAAATATAATACTAAAGTCATAATAAACTAGCACTTTAAGCAAAATATATCATACAGGAGCTCTGACATCAGTATGGATTATTCCACCAGGGAGAAGTTGGCCAGGGATACTGGCCCACAAAGGTAAAGGCTCCTTGCCTCTCAACTGGGATACCTGCAAGAAGGAGGCGATAAGGCCTGCTGCTGAAGCCTGACATTAACATGGGAAAGATGTATTAGGACCACACATGCAAGTGTACAGATGGCCTCTGGAACACCAGAGAGTGTTACCAAAGGCCACTAAACAATAAAGCAAATACGGGTCTCCTTGAGTCAAGCAGACTCCCGTCAACACCAGCTTAACCTCACCTGCCTGAATACTGTGCAGCCGTAGGCAGCCATATGCCTTGTATATCCCAAATCTAATTGGCTATTGGCTCTCTCCTTGGAGGAATAAACCATGGCTGATGCCACAAGCTTACATCCTCTACGGTTAGGAGATGTTCATAAGCCACAGTAACCCTGTCCATTTAAACAGGAAAAAATGTAACTCATGGATCACCATATTATCTCCAAACCTATCTTGTCTCTTACCAAAGTAACCTACCATAACTATTAATTGTTTAAAATACCTATATATCTAATTTCTTGTCTTCATTGTAGGATCGAAAGGTTATCTCCTGGACAAACTATCAGCCCATGAAAGGAAACAGCCAAGAATTGACCAGAGTCCAAGACAACAGCCCAGAGAGAGTGGACTGTTCTGCTTCTCATCACCTATGCCCCTTTTCTAAGCCCAGGGAATAAATCTGCGGAGAAGAGGGGGCATGGTAGAATGTAAGGCTGCAATTGGGGTGAATGGTGAAACAGCAGCAATGTAGTGCTGGACCCTCCTTTTGATCAACCTGACCCCGCTGGAAGGTGGGGCTTGTGGGGTTTGGCACAACAGCCTTGCAAATTGGTTTTACATGAAGGATGCTTGTACTCATGATTATCATCTAATAGCTAAAAAAATGGAAAAAAAAAAAAAATGTGAGAGAAATATGCAGGACAGTTATGGCAGAATGCATGATCTCGGTTGGGGGGGTGGGGGGGAAGGGAAAGGGAAATATGCCTGAACTGAATTGGAAAATGATGTATGAAATGCACAAAGCATCAATAAAAAAAAAAAAAAAGATCAAACACCATTCAATTCCATTATATTGGAAGCCCCAGCTTCCAACCCATGAAATATGGAGGCATATACTCTATCCATATGAAACCTTACAAGTAAATAAAACACCCATGTGAAGGCTCAGAATGCACAGTCTAATGGGTTGTCTAAAATTAAAACATACACACAAATACAAGTTATTCAATCATTACTAAGCTAGTTTCAGAAAGTATTTTTAATAAATAGCTCTATATCAAAATAATTATTCTTCTTTTAATATCATATGATATTTAATTTTGGGGGGGTCTTTTTCGAGACAGGGTCTTCCTGTAGCCCCAGCTGTCCTGGAACTCACTCTGAAGACCAGGCTGGCCTTGAACTCACAAAGATCCGCCTGCCTCTGCCTCCCAAGTGCTAGGATTAAAGGCGTGTGCCACCACACCCGGCTCTATATTTAATTTTAAAGTACATACATACCTGGCAAAAAGTCCACTTCTTGAAGAAGACTTGTGACTTGGTGACCATGATTGTGAAGGATTTGTGATATCACATCCATCTTAAGATAGTGGCTACCGCCTAGAAACAAGATCCAACTTTAGTGAAGGTAGAAATGGGATTCCTGAAGATAATGTGGTTGCTTCCAACAGCAAATGGAAATACTTGAGAGAAGGCATGGAAAGACATAGGAAGTTGCTCAGAGCACAGGGGGAAACAAGATACTTGATCCCTTAGTCTCACTTCAGGTTACCACAGAAGGTAAACCTAGAACCTCCATCAAAGACATACTGAAAAACATTTTTATTTTTATGTGTATGACTATACTGCCTGTATGTATGTAACTGCACCCATGTCATGCAATGGAATGCCTTTGGAGTCAGAAGAGGACATCGGATCCCCTAGAACTGAAGTTACCATCTGTTATTAGCTGGCATGTGGGTGCTGGGAACTGAACCTGGGTCCTCTGCAAAAGCAGCCAATGCTCTTAACTGCTCAGCCATCTCTTCAGCTCCCCCAAAGTTTCTCTCTTATGACTTCGTATGACTAATAGTCCCCATGCCTATGTAATGAACTTTTCTGAAACTGTGTTCTTAAGAGTTTCTCCTTGTGCAGTATACACTGCATTTCAGATGAGATGGGGCAGGTCAGGATGACATGAAATAAACGACACTGCATCTCAGCAAGGATCTTGTCAAGACATTGTGTCAAAGATTGCTGAAAATGTGGAAAATGTGGAAAAATACTATGAGTATGAGTTGGACTTGTCCTTGCTGTCAACTAGTGCTATTTCTCAGATCATTTCCCTGAAATCTGCTGATATTAGAAATAGAAATGCAGGCACTAAAGGATGAGTCAAAAACAACCTTGGAAGCATAAAGACTTGAGCCACCATTTAGAACAAATGCACTCATACACATTTCTCTTCGTGAACCTGAGTTTTGTATTCTATTGCAGCAATTAATCTTTTATGTATAACTGTGAGAACCGTAGGAAATCCCAACAGATACTACATACACAAGAGACTGTTATTGCACAGTTGTGAAAGTCTAAAATCACAGAGAAATGACCCTTCAGATTTACTGGTGTCAACATGCCCATATCTACTCTTGGGCCATGTACTCTTTGAGACATTACTCTTGGGTCTACTAGTATCAGAATCAGTGGACACCAAATAAGGAGAGAAAGTATAAGAGTTGTCAAAAGTTGAGATGTCATGTTTCTCTGGATTGAAAAGACCATAATTAAAATTGAGATACCATCTATGTACCTGGAGAAACTGTATGTGTGTGGTTTAAGTAAATATCGAACATAATAAACAACAAATCTCATATCACTCAGACTACCTGTTCTTGCTGCTATTGTAAGGAGTAGAAAAGTTGGATACCAAGGAGACAGGTGGCCCAGTGAAGCAGATTTTCAGGAGGGTATTCACAAATAAGAGTTCATCATGACACAGAGGTAAAAATTTAAAAATGCACAAACTAAGCTCCCAGAGGTGGGAGAGAAAGCAGTGAGTTTGCAAATAGATGAGGTCTCTTGGTTCATTACATCACAGAGCCAGGGCAAAAACAGACTGAAAACAGTCAGAAAAAAATTGATAGTTGGTTTAGAAAGTCTCCACTATAAAGATAGCCCATAATAAAATGCGTATGAACTCTTCATGTGACGTTAAGTAGGTATGTGTGGTCCTGCCAACAGGCAGTTCAGATCCTAAACTCTGTCTTGTCTCTCAAGAGAGCAAAATGTACAACTAAATCAGATGTCCATACTCTTTGCTTTTATCCAGCACTAAAATCTACAGATTCCATTTGTCAAAGGTGAACCAAAGGGGTGCACTGTCATTTGCAAAACAGTTGAAAATCATTATTTCTTTAAACAGATATGTTTTTAACCTATTGTGCTACTTGCTTAAACAAACAAAAAACAATATTGCTATTAGCTATATGAATTATTCAAAAATTTTAAGAAAGTAAAACACTGAAGCCCTTCAAGAATCCACTGGGTGATGCCTGATCAACTTTCCAATTTTACTTTGGAAGAACACACTCTAAATGTGCACCCTTAAGAAACCGAAGGTAAGCCTCTAAGTGTCTTGTCCCTGCCAGTGATGAGGTTCTAGGGTTGTCAAGATTAGGGTTATGTTTAGCCCCTTCATCGTAATCCTTTGTAATGAGGAATAATCCCTTAGCACCTAAAATAAAAACTATCTTCCATAAAGCTAGTCTCCTGTTGAGATACTTATAGATTAGTAAATTGGGATATAATATGGCTTATTTACCATTACCTCTTAGAAGCATGCTTTCAACATTTTGTTATAAAACACCAAATTAGTACCTAAGCCAAAATGTTTTTTTTGTTTTGTTGGCTTTTTAATGTTTATGTTTATTAAAATTTGTACATCTCATATAATACATTTTAATCATATTTGAACCCCCTCCTCTAAATCCTCTCTCCCATAGCCCTCCCACATGATGCATGCATTCTGTCATATGTATTAAGGCCTATCCAGTCGTTTGTTTTCCCAGATTGCCCTTAGTGTTAAGCGTGTTTACTGGAGCCTGCTCAGCCTATCTGGCATCACTCCCTTAATTAAGATCAACCCTTCTTGGGCTGGAGAGATGGCCTAGCGGTTAAGAGCGCCGACCGCTCTTACAGAGGACCCGGGTTCGATCCCCAGCACCCACATGGCAGCTGAGAGCCGTCTGAAACTCCAATTCCAGGAGAACTCCAGTTCCAGGGGACTCCGACACCCTCTTCTGACCTCCGCGGCATTGCACAACACGGGTGCACAGACCTGCATGCAGACAGTACATTGATACACATACAGAAATAAATTTTAAAAAAATTAAAAAAAAAAAGATCATCCCTTCTCACCCAGCAGTGATCAGTTGCCAATAATTCATTGGCTAAGGTTGGAGCCTCCTGCCCATTTCCCCCAGATCTACACTGTTTTTGTCTGATTGAGTTTGCATGGGTCTTTTGCATGCTTTCACCAATACTGTAAGTTCATATGAGCACGTTCCCAGAAGCTAAAGCTAAAATGTTTAAAACAGACTAATGTTACTGGAGTTTCAAGTAGATACACAAATGTCGCAGAAAAATTTTCCTTCCTAGAGCAGCACACTTGTGCTGGAAAGCTGTGCAACTCGGCAGCTCTGTGGCTCTGCGCCAACCTCCTCCCCTGTCCCCAAGGGCCCAAAGACGAACCCAGGAACAGACTCTCAAAAACTTCAGTTTAGGGGACACTAGCAAGCTTGATGGACTTTCCCACAGAGGAAATGCATGAGGTTGTCACTTTCAGGGTCCTTCTGTTGCTCCTTCTTATGTTTATTTCCATCCGGCCAGTACGTCCAAGAGTTCTCCACAACATGCAGGAGGCTTGGAGAGCCGCCCACTAGCAAGCTCAGTTTATGACCCCTCAGCCCCTCTTCTTAGGTGAGCTGGGTGCTTGGGAAGGGCCTTTGGTGCCCTGGCTCTGCCTTTCCTTCAGAAGAACTGTCTCTGGGAAGCATCTGATGTCTGATGGCCAGGGTCAGTCTGCTCAGAAGGAAGTCTATCTGTGCCACACCAAATAACAACCAAAAGGAAACTGTTACTAAGGTGGTAATGGATGAAAATCCATGAGGGATGATAGGTAATCAATTTAGACGTCAGCAGTCTGTCAGAGCAGAATCAGGGACTCTCCATGACTCCTTCTTCCCAGGAATTACCAAAGAAAGAGATAAAGCTTTCCAGCTTCATTTGCTCTTAAATAACTTAAAAGTCACTAAATTTGCTGTAACATCAGAATAACTCATTGCTGCAGGCACTACACGGGATTATGATTTTTGAAAGTTGCAGATTCTGTGATTAGATTACTTTGGAGAAACTTGAATATCACTGTTCCTAAAATTATGAATCTTTACTGGCACCTATGAATAGCAAATGGATGTCAACAATGGCATAGGAGATCCATCATCTCTTCTTTCATATTTTGTCTGTCTACTTTGCTATCTTAATATTTAGGTCAGATTCTACTCAGCACTCGAAGTAGAAAGGCTTACCATTTAATGTGTTTTCTCCGAGACAAAAATATAGATTTAGGGTAGCATAATACTGGTTGTAATTAGTATGTCTTTCACCAAGTCTGCCTTGCTTTTCAAAAGTGATTTGAGTGTAGAAAGTCCCACAAGTTTACTGTGTCTCAGTCAAAATATCCCCAAAGTACTTCGAACCCACTTCCCCGAGTCCTTGTTTCCCTCTGAAGCCTCACTGTGTTGGGCCACCACTATCCTTATTTCTCTAGATATTCTGGTCTTCCAAACTCCTACCAGAATGGCCCTTTCGGCCCTCTTTACCATGTGCTATGGCTTTTTAAACTTTTCCACACTCCTGCTGAAAACCAGTTCTCTAAAGACCTAAGAACCACGTCCCAGGAACGGCCCCTTAGCTGACACCAGTTTTATCATTACTTTCTTGATTAAAAAATACCTGACACAAAAGCAACTTAAGAAAGGAAGGGTTTGTTTGGGCTTATATGTCCAGGTGATACTGTCTATCATGGCAGCAAGGGTTTGCAGTGGGGGGCAGAAAGCAACTGATCATATTTTATCCAATCAGGAATCAGAGACTGATGAAGACTTCTGTTCAGCTCACTTTCTCTTTTTTGGTCAACTCATAACTTCTGCCCGTTAAATGGCACCACCACATTTATGGTGGGTTTTCCAACCTCAATTAACCTGATCTAGATTATCACTCCCAAGCATACGCAGAGATTTGTTTCCACAGTGATTTTCAATCCCAGTAAATTGACAGTCGAAGATTAGCCATCATACCTTCCTTCAACTTTGATCTAATCCAGCTGGAAACACTTTCATGATCATCTAACTATAAATTTTATGAGACCTAGAGACATAGATATCCCAAACATGCAGTTTTGTATATTCTCGGGCAAAGCACTTACCCAATGTGCATATAGTCAGTATTTTTGCAGTCTCTGAGAGAAGGAATCCATGGAGAAAGAAGCTCCCTAGGAGAAGAAGCTGATGCCTACCCATGTTGATTTGCACGTACATTCAGAGCTCACTTACAGATTGTATACCTTGAGAATTGTGCCATGCTAAATGACACTGTACTTCTCTGACAGAAAGCACTACCTGCAGCCTTTAAAAATGTACAGCTGAGGAACCTGTCTGTTTTGTGTGCCTCTGCCCCTCCTCCAATTTCTATTGGACATAATGTTTTTACCCTCCTCTGTCACAGGAGTGTGTACAGCCATTGAAAAGGTAATCGTTAATCTGCCTTTTCCATATAATCTGCCACTCCTTGCTATAGATCATTCAGAAATGAGAATGTAAAGACAATTTGCACAATGGACCCTAGCACAAAAGACAGAACTCCTGAGGGAGGGGGGCAAGGGAGGGTGCCAGTGGAGAGGCAGGGATAAAGGTGATTAACGCTGACTGAAAATTATGTATGAAACATATAAAAATTCAATTATTTTTTAAAAATAAGAATGTAAGGATCTCAGAAACTTTGTCAATAGTAATACTTTTAGGTGGCATGGATCAATATTCCATCTATGGGCCCTCTTATGAACCTGAGATCCTACCTCCTGCTCTAATTGCTCCATATTGACATCTCTGTAACCTATTAACCTAGGTATCAGCTAAATCTCCCTGCTAGTGTCCAAAATTCTAGATCTCAGAATTTAGTTGTAGTGAACTGAGTGGTCATTATTATAACAAGGAAGGAATTCATAGGAGACTAATGAATTCACTCTTCAAACCAGAATATGAGAAATGGGTTTTAGGGTACACCTCACGAGAACAGTGTGCCGAGCTCTGAGCACCACCAGCTACATGGAGCAGTGGGTTTGGGAACCTCTATTTGGAAGAAATATTCATTTGATTAGCCTAAGATCACTTGTTTGCTTTTTCCAAGCATGTGATTCATGTTATTCAAAGAAGAGTAGTCCACAGTTCTGAGACTTTGGCATGAGTCAATGTGTAACTAATTTAGCATTGAGCAATCTGTTATGCAGCAAGAACCATCCATCGCATTTTAATCCTCAGTAACAATTTCCCTTGTGGTTTTTATATATGCAGACACCTGAAACTCCAACTTTACTCTGTTTTAGTCATTCTTTAAGCATTTTAGCCTTAGGTCCTAATTTTTTTCCAAATCCAATTTTTATTGAAGCTTTATGCATTTCATACATCATTTCCCAATCAAATTTAGACCCATCTCCCCTTACTTGCCCCCCAACCCACCAGAGTGCTTCACATTCTGCCATACATATTTTTCATCTTTTTCTCAGTCTCTTTTAAATTTTTCAATGCAGAAGTTTACTGTTTGGGGTAGAAGTTCACCATTCCAATCAGTTCTTTGACCCCGTCTTTGTTGTTGTTGTTCCTTCTAATTTACATCACTCCAAAATATGCATATATGCATGCCACACAGTTATCAAGATTGTGACATAATAGCTTTTAGCATCTTCAGTGAAGAACTCTTAAAAGTCTCAAAATGAGCCTACCACCTGACCCAGTCATACCATTCCTGGGTATATACCCACAAGACTCATCCTACCACAGAGATACATCCACAGCCATGCTTATTGCAGCTCTCTTCACAATTGCGAAGAGCTGGAACCATCCCAAGTGCCCCTCAACAGACGAGTGGATAAAGAAAATGTGGCACATCTACACGATGGAGTTCTATGCAGTGGTAAAGAAAGATGGCATCATGAACTTTGCAGGTAAATGGATGGAACATTATGCTAAGTGAAGTAACAAAGTCCCAGAAAAACAAACGGCAAATCTAGACATAGGGGAATTATCCAAAGGGACAGAAACAAATGTAAATATCCATGTCAGCATACCTTTTGGATGTGTAGACAAATCAACTCTCCCTACTGGTACCAAAGTTCTCCTGTACTAAAATCTTTTACTTAACCATTAAGCTTTTAAACATTTTATAATTATACCCAGCCCTGGTACCCCTCCTTACTGAATTTACTTTTATCTTTATTCCTTCAAGTGTGTGGGGTATGTCTCCAACCGGTTTCACCTCTGAAGAACATTCAGATATTAGTATTAGATATTAAATATACAATCTGCATCAATTGTTGCACCAAAGCAGGAATGAAGGGCATTAGTTTAGTAATTCTTTAGCACCTGTAGTCAGCCTCTCAAACTATCTGGTATTTAGGGGTTCTTACCTATGACCTCCCTATATTTCTCTAGACTCATTGGGCCTGACTTTGGGGTTGCAATCAAAACACCTGTTTTCTCTTTGCTGACACCATCTGGCTGCTGGGGGAGGCCCAAGTCAGGCAAAACTGTTCCCGGCCTCAGCAAGACTTTTCTCGGAAAAGAAAAGTACCCTGTTTAACTTGGGGGCTCAATACCTATCCTTTGAACAGTTTTTATTTTTGTATAGCTTTTGTGAATTGTTTTTCAGATTCCAAAGCCCTTTAGTGGCTCTTTAGCACAGAACCTGGGCTCTCTTTAATTTGGGGGGATAAAAGATATCCCTCCAACAGATCTCATATCTGTTAGTTAAAGGAAGCAGCCAAGCACCGGGCGTGGTGGCGCATGCCTTTAATCCTAGCACTTGGGAGGCAGAGCTAGGCAGATCTCTGTGAGTTCAAGGCCAGCCTGGTCTACAGAGTGAGTTCCAGGACAGCCAGAGTTCCAGGGAGACCCTTCCTCAAAAAAAAAAAAAAAAAAAAAAAAAAAAGCAGCCAAGCAAGCCCCATAGGGAATCACTGTCGTAATAATTGACTCTGAACCCAGATAGATGCCAGCAGGAACACCCATGTGTCACCCTGTGTGTTGGTTCCCTGGGAAATGGTCTTTTATTAGACTTCTGTTAATATTTGATCTTTAGATGGACCATTTTGCTGGTGGCTTCTGATCCATTTCAATAGTCATCTATCAGGCACCCAAGTTGGTCGTAGCTCTGTGGTTCACTGAGTGGAAGAGGATTCCAGGACAGTGGAAGCTGAACTGAAAGCAGCAGAAGCTTTTGTTGGTCAGTGGCTGCTGGTGAGAGCTGCAGTTAGGATCCAGAACAGATATAGGCTCCACCAGCTTCCAGGCAAAGCCTAGCAAGGCCTAGGTACCAGCGGGAGCCTAAGCTTGCCTTTGAGGCCTATGGGGCTTGGGGCTTACGCAGGAAGAAACTCCCAACAGGAAAAGCCTGAGTACCGGAAACCAGAGGAAACGCGTAACTTGGTGTTTTATGAGAAAGTGCTGAAAGCATGCTTTAAGACATAACAGTGACATGGCTTGGTGGCACCTTTAAGCCCAGCATTCAGAAGGCAGAGGCAAGTGTATCTCTACGAGTTCAAGGCTAGGCTGGTCTGCATAGGGAGTTCCAGGCCAGCTGGGGCTACAAGAAGATTCTGTCTCAAAAAGATTTTAAAAAGAGATAAAAGTAAAAAAGCTATCTTATACCCCCATTCACTAGTCTATGCCTCTCTCAATAGCAGAATAGTTTTATCAAAAAAAAAAGCAGTCTTCTTTTTAAGTGGTATAGAAATTTTTCTGATTATACAGGACTAGGTTGTGAAAAGGTTAGATCTAGTCCTAATCTTGAAAACCCCAGAACCTCCTCAGTGTTGCAGGTAGGATTCAAAGTAGCCTCTTAACTATTATCCCCTGTAAAATAATATATGTGTATATATAAATATTCTAAGACTACAAGGCACAGAGTATATGTTCTTACTCCACAAAGAGTAATGGAGACATAGTGAAAGAAGACTGGGCAAAGACAAGACTCAAATCCAGCAGAGCAAACAGAAAGTCGTGTTGATTCAAGTCCACTATCTCTGACTTCAGTTTCAGAGAGTTTAGGTGACTCAATACCTTGACCTTTGCTGCCTGAAAATACATCTCTCTCAGGCTTGTTCTTCTCCTTAAATTCAGCCACTTCTGTGGGCATCCATCAGCTCTGGCATCCCCAACACCTGGGCATCTCCACCACAATCTTGTCAGCTTCATAGATGGGACGTTTATTCAACCTTCTATCTCCCTAAGGCTCAGGGAAGAATGTCAGCACGTTTATGGGTTTGGTTTTGTTTTGTTTTGATTTTGATTCCTCACAACATTTCTCTACCTCTGAGTTCCATTTTTCTCTATTATCCATATTTTTATGTCCTGCTCTTTTTTCTCTCTCTCTCTTAAGGACATTCTTCTTAATCCTTCTTCCTCTTATTAACTCTTGCTCTCTCTTCCTTATTCCCATCCTTTGTCCTATTCCTTTATTTCACTCATTTATTCTGTTAAATTTTACCCTAAGTAATTTTAACTTCATAGAATAATCTACATTATTCTTTGCCATCTTTTGTTCTGTGGTTACTGCCAAGTATTGCTTGGTGTCAGTCAATTTACTTTTATTCCTATCTTGCTCAATTTGAAATTGTTGCTGTTACAATTATTTGCTGTCTTCTCTCAGTCATCCTAGAAACTGAGCTCTCAAGAGCAGACTGTTTCTGAAGGAACACATGTAACTGGAAAGCAGAAAGGGAACTCCCTGGAAGAAGACGAATATTCAGTCAGCTCAAGGAAAGGGTAAGAACCAAATCAGTAAAGGAAGGGAAGGAATCAGAACCAATGCTGCCGCCAGCATGGACCCGAAATCCAAAAGGAGTTCAGAACACAGAATATTGTGATGGAAACTAATTATTCCTTTGCACACAGGCCAATCAACACATGTAGCAAACTGTCTGCCTCCCTAGGCTTTCTACTCAGGCTGCTAACCTAGGCGTCACTGGGTTCTCCAGATGCCGTTGATAGTGTTACAGGCTGGGGAGCTCAGGAGGGCTGCTAGCTGAGCTGCTCTGGCATGTCAACTGCGACCAGAGTAGATGGCCGAGTGGATTAGAGCTGCGTCTTACACAGCAGGAGGGTTGGGAAGGGGAGTGTGAGCTGAGCGGTTTGGGTGGCAGCACCAGTGGCCAGCAGGGTCAATGTGCACTTCAGGCAAACTGGTGTCATGGGGCAGCATGTCTAGGTGTTCTCAGCTGAGAGGTTTGCAATGGAATCTCACAGCAGGTCCCCCAAGAAGAGTGAGAGCAAAGCCCTTCTGCATTTCCCAGCTTAAGTAGCTGATAGCCAGGTAGGAGGAGTGAACTTGGTCCCAGATGCTAATCTCAGGCTTGTGCCTTGGGGTCCCCATTCTTTGCCCTAAAAAATTGTTTATCTTGTTTATTTATAGAGAAAACACTTTGGTAGTTTCCAATTCTCTGGTTGTTTTAAAGAAATCCACCGCACCATCCATGGTCTGGCATCCACCCAGTGTAGATGTTAATACTAATCTTGGGTGTTTTGGCACCCCTTTAATAATGATTTTTCTCACTTGTAAGAGGACAGGTAAAGTGTGTGGAATTGGGCTATGATGTTATGTTAAGTATACAATGCCAGCTTCCTGGCTTATGCCATAGCTACTTTATTTTTTATTTTTTTGTGTGGTCTTTTTGAGGCAGGATCTCAAAAAGAGACCTGTCCCAGCTGGAGTGAAACTCACTCTGTAGACCAGGCTGGCCTTGAACTCACAGAGATCAACCTGCCTCTGCCTCCCAAGTGCTAGGATTAAAGGTGTGCACTATAGCTTCTTTTTTTCTTTTTTATTTATTTATTTATATATATATATTTTTTTAGCAAATCTCGACCCATGACCCCTCCATCCCCCCACCCCACCAGAGCTCACGCATTCTGCCAAACATGCTTTTCATCTCTTCCTCGGTCTTTCTCAATATTCTCCATGTGGAAGTTGACTGTTTTGAGCAGAAGTTCACTATTTCAGTCAGTTCTTTGATGCAGTCCTTTCTGTTGTTGTTGTTATTGTTGTTGTTGTTTCCAATATGCGTGACTCCCAATTGCTTTGGACAAAAGCTCAAGGGGCTATGCACAAGAAATATTTACAACTAGGTAATTGGCACTAGCATCCACAGATGAGGGATACCATTCATCATTTGTTTTTCTGGGACCATGTTACTTCACTCAGCATGATGTCCTCTAGCTCCAGCCATTTTCCTGCAAAGCTCATGATATCATCTTTCTTTACTGCTGCATAGAACTCCATTGTGTAGATGTACCACATTTTCTCTATCCACTCATCAGTTGAGAGGCATTTGGGTTGGTTCCAGCTCCTTGCTATTGTGAAGAGAGCTGAAATAAACATGGCTGTGCATGTATCTCTGCAGTGGGGTGAGTCTTGAGGGTACATGCCTAGGAGTGGTGTGGCTGGGTCGGGTGGCAAGTTCATTCCAAGTCTTCCAAGGGTTCTCCACACTGCTTTCCATAGTGGCTGTACAAGTTTACATTCCCACCAGCAGTGGATGAGTGTTCCCATTTCCCTACAACCTCTCCAGCACTTGGTATCATTTTGTGTTCTTGATCCTAGCCAGTCTTATTGGAGTAAGATGACATCTTAAAGTGGTTTTGATTTTCATTTCTGTGTGTCAACTTGACACACCTAGGTTAAGGGAGCCTCAAATGGGGAATTGGCTCCATTGGACTGGCCTGTGGCCACATCTGTGGAGTATTGTCTTGATTGTTGGGCATTGTGGGAGGGCCCAGCCCACTATGGGTGGTACCACTGTGGGCAGGTTGTTGTGTACCTTATAAAAGGGCAGGCTGGGCATGGGCCAGGGGAGCAAGCCAGTAAACAGCGTTCCTCCATGTCCTGTGCTTCAGCTCCTGCCTCCAGGTTCCTGCCCTGAGTTCCTGCCTTGGGCTCCCTAAGTGATGAACTGTGACCCAGGAGATGTAAGCTAAATAAACCCTTTCCTCCCCAAGTTGGTGTCGGCAAGTTTTGTCACAGCATGGAAGACAAACGAGACATTTCCTTAATTATTAATGATGTGAACATTTCTTAAATGTTTCTCAACCATCTCTAATTCCTCACTTGTGAAGTCTCTGTTCAGCTCTTTGCTCCATCTATTGAGTGGTCATTTGTTTTCTTTCTTCTTTGTTTTTTGAGTAGTTTATATATTCTGGAAATCATGCTTTGTCAGAGTTTTCTGCGTGGAAGGTTTCCTCCCACTCTGTGGGATTTTCTCTTCACTTCCTTGATTGTTTCTTTTGATGTACAGAAGCTTTTGAGTTTAATGAGGTCCCACTTGTCAATTGCACAGTGGAGTTCTATGAAGTGGTAAAAAATGATGACATCAGCCAGGCATGGTGGCGCACGCCTTTAATCCTAGCACTTGGGAGGCAGAGGTGGGCTGATCTCTATGAGTTCAAGTCCAACCTGTTCTACAAAGTAAGTTCCAGGACAGCCAGAGCTACAGGGAGACCCTGTCTCCAAAAGACCAAAAAAAAAAAAAAAAAAAAAAAACAAAAAAAAGAAAGGACATAAAGATATAAAGGTAACATGCATGAAAAGTTAAAAAAAAAAAATACACAGTCCCAGAAAAAACAAATGACAAATGGTATCCCTCATCTGTGGATGCTAGCACCAAGTACCTAGCCATAAGGCAAACTTAACAATGTTAATATTATATTCCTCGTGATATGAAAACAACTGTGCTTCTATATTGTGAATCTCTTAATAGGTTCTAGAGCTAAGCTACCATTTATTTTCAGAGTTAGGAATTTTTGGTATATGGGTGGAGGTTATGTATGCATATTTTAGAGTAATATACAATCAAAGCATGGTGGTTTGAATGAGAGTGTCCCCCCATAGGCTTTAAGTATTCAGACATTTTGTCTCCAGTTGGTGGCACTGTTCTCGGAGGTCTTAGAAGGTGTGCCATACTGGAGGAAGATATACTATTTGGGGCGGACTTAGTGAGTTAACAACCATCTGTGGTCTCCAATGTCTCTCCTCTCTCTCTCTCTCTCTCTCTCTCTCTCTCTCTCTCTCTCTCTCCTTCCTGTGCTCATTGCAAGATGTGAAACTCAGCTTACTGCTCCAGCCCAGCTGCCATGCCTCCCACCACGATGGACTCTAATTCCCTGGAACCGTCAATCGTAAGCTCAAATAAACTATTCCCTTGCTCATGGTGATTTTATCACAGCAACAGAAAAGTGACTAATACACAAAGGAATGTGTAAAATACTAGTTTGTCATGACATTATGTCTAACCATAGTATTTATTTTATGGGAGTGCTTCTTAGTATTTCTTATACAAGGCTCCTTGAGCTTTTGTCCAAACCTTTTCTAAAATATTATACAGTAGTTAAAAGTATCAGGCTGGTGTAACTTAGCCTTTCTGGATGCTTAATGACCATACTTAATGTGCATACCAATTTGGCCGAGGGTCTTAAGGGATAACTTTGTTCCTTGCCCTCAGAGGTCAACTAAGTCCCAGGGGACTATGCATGGGGGCATCTCCTGAAATGTCTTGCAAATGTGAGTCACCAGTCTTCCTGTGCAGGGTGGTCTTGGAGATCCACTAATGGGACTTCAGCCAGTGTCCAGTCTATAAAGAGAAAAGTCTGCTCTTGCTTCACAAAGGATAGCCTGGTCTAGCAAGACCTGACTTTGTCCTCAAGTGGATGGAACTGGTGATTGAAAAGTCAAAAGGGGCCAGGGGCTCCCTTCCCCTGCTCCAAAACCTGAGTGACCCCTGAGGACCAGATCCTCAACTTGTAAAGAGGGACCAGTTATAAGGGAACAAGATAGACTCCATTTTTCTATTTTGTGGAAATACAGCATCCGAGAAACACCCCCCCTTCCCATCCTCAGATTCCAGGAGAAACCACAGAATATCTCAATAGCTAACAGGGAAGGACCAAAGGTTGTTTGTTGAAAATAACTAACAGGAAAAGACTGAAGATTAAACATGTTTGCTCTTCCGCCAGGATGTACTCTGAGTAAAATCCCCCCCAAGGGCACCACCAAAGCTGCCAGGTGGCCCCAACCTATCAGTCTAAAACTCATGCCTCCTCAGTCCCTATGAATCAATAACAAAATGCCAAAACTGGAAAATTCCCTGTTTGCAGTTTTTCCTTTAAAAGATCCTCCCCCCAGAGCTATGAGACCACTTCTCCCAGCCTGCTGTCAGGAGGGTGGCAGTCCAAGCTCAGCTTGAATTAAAGACTCTTTGTATTTACATCAGAGCCTCATGTCCTGGCAGTCTTTTGGGAGTCCCAGTGATCTGGGCATAACATATGGGGGCTCATATATCCAGGATCCCCCAGACCCTTAGGACCCCAATCCGAAGAGTCTAATACCAGCTGGTAAGTGTATCCATCTTGTCCTGTCTTTTGTCTTCTCTGTTTCAATCAGACCTCCTCAAGGCAGTGGAAACAGTGGCTATAGTGACCTAGGGTGGACACACCGGTGGGTCAGAAGCCCAAAAGGTTCAGAAAGACATTTCTGATCCGGGGACAGATGAGGTGCCCACTCAACAGGAAACGTTTTTTAGTGCAGAGGTGGATGAATTGCCCACCCAACAGAATAATTTTTTTGTGCAGAGGCAGATGAGGTGCCTGCCCAGCCAAAACCAAGCACTTGGATTTTTCCGTGTCTTTGGTCACACCTCGACCTGAGTGTTGGTTTGTCTGTTTTGTGTCTCATGTTGATTGTTCTCTGTGGTTATCAGACTTTGATGGACATTATGGGACAGACTGCTTCTTCTTAACCCTTCCCTTCTCCAATTCCAATTCCCCAAACTAACACTGTTTATCCTACAGGGAAGGTAGCTGCTCTGGTGACTTCATTAGCAACTTCTGTGTGTCTAAACACATGTCTAAGTTTTTGTGTGTGGTTGTTTAGTCATTATAATTGTCTCATGTTGGTTCTGTCAAGCAAAGTGGCCACTTCAAGTTTCAATCCTTTATGTACACAGAGTCACTCATTTTGGCATGCCAGACTAGATACGCACGTGCAAACTTTAAAAATTGATATTCAAAAATATATTTAAAGGCCTAAAATTTGGATACTATAGACATCTCTAAATTTATTGTCTCTGAGTCTATCAAATGTTTCACAACAGGTGGTAAGTTTTATAGAAATTAACTTCTGAGTTGACTGTTTAAGGATCCTATTTTCTAAGATGACATTTTGGGGTTGTGTTTGCTCTCAAAAAGGTAACTTGCTTTCTTTGGAATTATCTATTTTTTTGAGACCTCTATGGACCAGAGTCAGGGCTGGAAATGAATTCTTGAACTGGCTTTTGTTTTGGGTGGGCAATTTTGTTGCCCCTTGGGACCGGGTGTGGTAGCACACACCTTTAATCCCAGTCCTTGGGAGGCAAAGGCAGGCAGTTCTTTGTGAGATCAAGGCCAGCCTGGTCTATAAAGCAAGTTCCAGGCCAGCTGAGACTAAAGGGAGACCCTGTCTCAAAAGGACAAAAAAATCATGTGTGTGTGTGTGTATGTGTGTGTGTGTGTGTGTGTGTGAGAGTGTGAGTGTTGGTAATTCCCACATGCATGGAAATTACACGTGTATGTGACAATTGGTAATTTTCCACCTGAAGTAAATAACATGGGGTTAGACAAAATAAATACCAGGTAGCTGTCTCCATTAAAATAGTTCTTGGCATTGGTCAGGTCCCTGCCTTATTCCCAATCCCATCCAGTCAGTGGGCTGGGTCTTACCTGTGAGCGAGAGTTGTTTTTTAAGTAAAAGGATGCATCAAGCATATTGGAGCCAGTAAGAGGCATGTGGGCAAGATAAATGTGTGTGTTTGAGATGGCTGGGGCTTATTGTCCCTGTACTGGGAGGAGGTGTCAAGATATCTTCTAGGCAGAGAAGGTATGGAAAGGCTGAACAAGGGATTAGAATTGTGCTGTTTTTACTGATGGAAAAAGGTTGAGAGACAGTGAAAGCCACAAGCCAGTTTTGGGGTTTAGAGACATCTCTCCAGAAGACATACATCTATCCCCAGATTTCTAGGTGATTTTCCTAATGCTTTTTGGGCTCAAGGGCCCCACACTAGACTCTGGATCCAGACTCCAGCAGGCTTATCTGGGAAGGTGACCACCTTTGTCTTTAATGACCCAGTAGGGTACCTGTCAGTAGCTGTGAGAAGCAAGCTGCTTCATGAGTAGAACCTTGGTTAAAGCATGTGTTTATGAAAATCTACCCAGATGGTTTTAAAAATGTAAAGATCAGCCAGGCGTGGTCACGAACACCTTTAATCCTAGCACTTGGGAGGCAGAGGCAGGCGGATCTTTATGAGTTCAAGTCCAGCCTGGTCTACAAAGTGAGTTCTAAGACAGCTGGAGCTACAGGGAGACCTTGTCTAGAAAAGACAAAAAAAAATGTAAAGATTATTACTGCAAAATTTCTGAGTCAGAAACAAATAACTGACCCAATTTAATCCTAAATTAAAAATAGGAAAATTTATGTCACAGCAGATGACCTCAGTTCTGTATAAACTATGAAGTTTAAAGTGCTGTTATGTTGACTGTATAAACTTAAGAGTCATATTTTACTCTGATTTAAGTTTTCATCCCTAATTTAGAGTTTTCATCAAGATGTTAAAGTTTTGGGTTTAAAACTAGTTAAGCATACTTGTTTTATGGAACTGTTTAAATAAATAGGCTTGCATCTAATGCTAATGATTTACTTGATATCAAGTTGATTCACAAGTACACTGTCATGTAAGCTAAAACTGTTAAACATTCCCTTTTATTATTCTTAGGAGATTCACTGGTTTTTTTTCATAAGCAAAAATTACCTCTTCTTAAAAAGTGCACTTTGCAGATGTTTCACTCCTTTTCCATTGAGTTTTAGTTAGGAGCTATTACCTTGTAACAGATCAGTATGAACATCTAGTTGTTCACCAGGAAAACAGAGTCTGACCATAGGGCTCTCCATGTGGATGCTGGTCACACTGACTGATGGAGAAGGTATTTTTTGTGACATTGAGGTGGCAATCTCAGCGACATATAAAGACTGAATTGAATTTTAAGATAACGTGAAATCTTGGCAGATTTTAATAAATAAATGCCTTAAAGTATTTAAAATATTCTTCCATATTCCAAAATATAAAATGTAACATGACAGATTTTATGTGTCTGACATTGTGTCTGGGAAGGAAGGGCAGACTTTAGTCCCTTCACCCTCTGCTGTTGGAGGCCTGACAGAGCTACTTGAATCCTCATAGACATAGTCTTTGGCCCAGAAGGAAAGTTTAAAAAGTTGCTGTGTGAAGCTGTTTGTCATTGACCATTTGCATCCCTGCCGTAAAGCAAGTGGCATGGTTGCCTAGGTGGATATAGAGGCTGTTTAGTCCTGAGATGTTTTGAAACTAAGAGCTCAACTTTTATTGAGCATTTCTGTGATTTGTCAAACTATCCCCTGTTTATACTAGTGTATTTGAGATAACTGTCCCATCTTGTTACATGGGAAATAAATGTTAATTTCTTAGTAAATCTGCACAATTAAGGGTTAATCTCTTTATGAATGTTATGTCTCATGCTATCAAAAAGGGATACAAAAAGTAAAAAAAATGTTAAAAAGGTATTTTTAGTAAAAATTTATGTAAAGATGATAAAAAGTCTATGCAAGTGATAAAGTCTGAGGAGGTTTGTTGTGACAGGTAAAAAGGACACTATATAAATAAGCTTAATTTTCTAAGTTTCAGTCAACTAGTTTAAGACTCAAAATGTAAATATAGTCAAGGTTTGCTTGAGAGTGTTCAGTTTTTGTCCAAGTTTTATATGCATATCAGATATGCATATAAAGAGATTCCCCTGCATCTCTTTCCCTTAAGTGAAGACTACGCTAAGTAACGCTTTGCCTAAATGTGCAGTCTTTCTGTTAATAATGATATATATATATATATTTCTGTTTTCCATCACTTGTTAAAGTATTTCAATAAGTTCATCATTTTAGACCCAAAGGTGCAAGACTTCATCTCAGCCTTGGCAGTGCAAGCAATCAGAGTTCCATGTTTTAAATAATATTTCTAAAAGTGTTTCTTTTCCAATGCATGTGACTGTACCACCACTAGGATAAAAATCTTTTGAAGGAATGTGTGGATAAATGTGTGCATGGTATGATTGCAATGCATGTGCCTCTGCTCAGTACAAACTTTATAAAGTGCGATTGCCGGGGCTGGAGAGATGGCCTAGCGGTTGGGAGCTCCGACTGCTCTTGCAGAGGACCCGGGTTCGATCCCCAGCACCCACATGGCAGCTGAAAACCGTCTTTAACTCCAGTTCCAGGGGAATCTGACGCCCTCTTCTGACCTCCGCGGCATTGCATGACACGGGTGCACCAACCTACATGTAGACAGTACATTCATACACATATGAAAATAAATAATAAAAAATAAAAAAAATTAAAGTGCCATTGCCAAATTCATTTATCAGAACCTTATTTATGAGTGTATGCAGGAAGTACTGTTCACTTTTAAGAATTCTTTAATGTAATTATAGGACTTATGCATAGGTTTATGTCAACTTGATACACCTGAGCTGAGAAACCTCTATAATTGCCTTCATTGGACTGGCCTGTGCCCATTGTGGGCGATGCCATTCTGGGACAGATATTTCTATATTGTATACAATAGGCTGAACATGAGCCAGCAACACAAGTCATTAAGTAGCATCCTTTCCTAGCTTGTGCTGCAGCCACTACCACCAGGCTCCTACCATGAGTTGATATTATTAGTCAGAATATTTTGCCACAGCAATTAAGAATTTACTAAAAGTGCTTAAGTCAATGTTCCAGCTTTACTTAGGAGTTATATGGTAATTAAAGCACCAAATTAATTCAAATAATCCTCTTGGAGGTTTAGCAACCACCCTTAGAGCTTTAATCTGATTTGGCAAGAGGGATTTGAAAGGACAATATTTCGGCCCCTACTCTCTGAGGTCAACTTGGGTCCTAGGATCCTGCATCAACAACTTTGTACATATCTTGTGGCAGTGAGTCACCAGTCATCTCGGGCCAGGGAGGTCTTGGAGATTCACTTAAAAGGATTTCATCCAGCCAGTGTCCAGTCAAGAGAGGAAAGTCCATATAGAAGAGAGACTCCTCACACTTCAAAGTGAAGCTCTGGTCAAGCAAGTCCTGACTTTGTCCTCACATAGATGGAACTGGTGAAGAGAGCCAAGCACAAGGCCCCTTAAGGACCCCTAAGGACCAGAACCTCAACTGACCTTAACACCAAAACAAACTTTATTTATCTGAGCTAACTGTGTGGTTTTAAACATCCCAACAGGAAATTGTAATCTAAAGAAGAGAAAATGAAATAGCTTATTACCAGAGAGATAGGTGCCAAGTTAGGAATCTACTGTGTCAGGCTAGAAAATATCTCACAGATAGATGACAGATTTAATGTGCCATGTCAGAAAATACCACCTTTTATATTCACATGGTTATGGCTCTCATTCTGCAGCCCTGTGTACTAAAGCTGGCCCTCATTCTAGAGCTCTGTGTACTAAAACTTTTCTCCAATTCCTCAAACCAGGGTATATGTCCTCTCTCCTTCTGCAGAACCTAGACAGGGATCCTCCAATTGCTAATGCACCCAGCACTTCAAGATAAGGTGGCTCAGAACCAATTGCATGAAGTCCAAAAAAAAAGACAGTTTGGATGGACTTATTACCTAAGGGAAAACTCACACCATGACTATCAAAAATTCCTGGAAAGAAGATGCTGAGTCCAGACACCATGGACAAATAAATAGAAGAAAAGACAAATAATGGAACCCCTCATTGAGAGATACCAATGAACTTTTAAGTTGGACATTTAAATCGGTGCCATTTTGAAAATGAGACCTTGTCCCATAAATGCAGCTGAACTAAATAAAAACATTAGTTTACAAATTAATGCTTTTGAAGAAATGAGTGAAGTAGACTTAACCAGTAATATTTCATTCTAAATTATGTAGTGTGATCAAACATGATCATCCAGAATTTTTATATTTTTCTTTGTACAGAGGACATGTATTCTGGGTGATTTTTAAAAAGGAAAGATTTTCAGTCCCACAGGTTGACAATTTGAATCAGTCAACAGACTTATGGTTTCTTTCTCAGTAATCTCTGAAATTTCTCTATATTAAACACAGCAGAGAAACTGGATATAAGACTGCTTCCACCTGAAACCCTATCACAAGGACTTGGGGGGATTTATCTTGTATGTTATTCTTAGAGGTGATAATGCATGGACTTATTTTATAAACTCTTGAACTGTGCATTGCCATGTAAAATATGTACAATATTCATGTCAACCATCTCTTTAAAAAGTTAGCTTATAAATATTGTATTATATCTTTGGTCAAACACTTGGACAAAGTCATGTCACCTGCATCAGGATTTTCAGTGCCATCTAGCAAACCAACTGTCTTTAGTCTATGCAGCTAGCAAAAACTATGTAATAGTTCACTTTCAATTTTATATGAGTTCTCTTCACTATTCTGGATCCAGTATAGTGAAATTAAAGGAAAAGCCTAAGATGATTTATTTCTCTTAAAAGAAAAAAACCAACTTCAGGCAAAATAGTTGAATCTACTAAAGATAATAATGTCTACTATCTCAACCCTCCAAAGTCTGCAGTGTTGAGACTGTTGTTTGTGCTTGTTTTTGGAGTAGTTGAATAAAATTGGGCAGCTAAATTTTTCAGTGCCATGTGCCTCCTAAGAAAAATATATATATATATTTCTGAAAATTGCAGAAAAGTAGAAACTGCCCTTTGTGGTGGTGTTTTTGTTTGTTTGTTTTTGTTTAATGGCATTTTCCAACCAAGCCCATGCCATCTAATTTTCTGTCAATCACATTGTATGAAGCAGAAAACGTGAAGAGAAATGATTGTTGCATGCACTGAACTGCTTTGCATGATCTCACTTGAGATGGTCTCATTCTAACTGGTGTAAGAATCTTGACTTTTTTACATTTGGAAACATCAAATAAAATTGGAAACATGGTCAAAAAAAGATGCTAAAACCTATGCGGCATGCATATATGCATATTTTGGAATGATGCAAATTGGAAGAAACAACAACAAATAAAAAGACTGGGTCAAAGAACTGAGAGAAATGGTGAACTTCTGCTTTGAAACAGTAAACTTCTGCATCAAAATTTAAAAGAGACTGAGAAAAATGAAAAATATGTTTGGCAGAATGCATGAGCTCTGGTGGGGGGACAAAGAAGGGGGAACAGGTCTAGATTTGATTGGAAATTTTGTATGAAATGCACAAAGCTTCAATAAAAATTGGCTTTGAAAAAAAAAGAATCAAAGTCATTTTTCTGTTGCTAGTAATCCAATTCCATTAATTGGATGAAGCATTAATAAAAGAGGTTTATTTCAGGTCATAGTTTCGATCAAAGGACAAAGGGCCACAAAGATTATTGTCCTTTTTCTGACAGAATTCCAAGATGCTTAAAAGTATCACATGGCAGGAGACAAGGAGCTTGTGTGTAGTTCCAGCTCTCCCTCTCTCCCTGTTACTTTAAAATCACCAGCATTGAAGCACCTTGATGAGCCCCTCTAATTCTGGTGCCCTATCTCATAATAAGATCCAACATGGGTTCTCAACATTTTATAATGAGCAATATATCCACTGCTCCCTGATGATCTAGTTAACCAGCCAGAGTCGTTTTTATCACTAAAGTGCATTAATGACTTAGAGATTTCTTCTTACAGGGGCTGGAGAGATAGCCTAGCGGTTAAGAGCACCGACTGCTCTTGCGGAGGACCCGGGTTCGATCCCCAGCACCCACATGGCAGCTAAGAACCGTCTGTAACTCCAGTTCCAGGAGAACTCCAGTTCCAGAGGAATCTGAGATCCTCTTCCGACCTCCGCGGCATTGCACAACACGGGTGCACGGACCTACATGCAGACAGTACACTCATACACATACAAAAATAAATAAATAAAAATTAAAAAGAAAAAGAAATTTCTTCTTACAAATCCCATATCAATAAATTTGGCTCTGACCTAATTCATGTTCTTTGAAGATTGATCCATATACCTGCAATCCACTCCACACATATATCTCAGGTTCTGTGAAGACTTATAATTTCTATGAATATTTTCTTATTATGAAAACACTGTCTTTGGGGTAGTATTGGGGATTTCTTGGGTGTGATACTGTTTGGGAACCTGAAAATAAACTGGGTTGTTTGGGCTAGGTACTGAGAAGAGACCACAGTATCTTTTAATGACAACAAACAAACATCTCATATAGACACAATAGAAAATACTCGTGATATATTTGTTAACCTGATTATAGGCTCCTTATGTAGATTAGTATGTTTAACAATATGTCTAATTTGCCATTTCATTGTTTTTGAAATATTTCATGCATTCCCCTATAGTGTCAAAGCAGATCTGGCATTTTGTCTTACCTAGTACAATCAATCCACCCGTTGCTCTCTGGTAATCCAACTAACCAGCCAGAATCCTTTTGCATCACTGAAGTGCACTAGTGACTCACAAATCTCTTCAACAACAACAAGAAAAAATAATAATAATCTCATACAAGCCTATACAATTTCTTGGTAAATCTTGATTTACCTTCTTAGAGTGGTGTAGAAGGATTTTTACGTGAAGCAGTCTGCAGAGTTAAGCAATCATTATCCCTAGCTTCAAAAGATATGTCTATATGAACCCAACCCAATTTATTTTCCTCCTACACAAATGCTTTTCTTTTAGCAGACATTACCTTGCAAGTTAGGGAATTCACTAATCCTTCTCCTTAGGACAGAATTAATTTTATTTTCTGGAATGCCACTCTGGCAATTTCAGTGGAATAAACATCACCTTCAGGTGAGATAGTTGATGTATGCCATGGTTAACCACTTAAAGTTAATTAGTATCCTTTCAATGATGAAGATGAAGAGAAACTGGAATTGAGAGTCTATTTAAAAAGACACTGAACAATAGCCAGTTCTGGGCCAGCTGAGCCTACAGAAAAACACTGTCTCAAAAAGATCAAAAAAGACACTGAACAGAACATATCAGTCAAATCAATGTCTACAAGGTATTTATAATATTTGGAGCTAGTAATCCTTTCATGCCTATTAATATCGACATGAAAAACTATACACTAACATGGAGTTGGGTTGTACTAGTGAACCTGGAGGACCCTTTCTTCTCTTCAGGTGTGTGGTCTAGCAACAGTATAAATTAGGTCTCAAGAAGAAGAATAAGATATCCAATTGTTGTCCAAATAGACCTTTATGATAGGTTTTAATCATTTGAGTTTGTTTTTAACACATTTTAGGCAATGATAATCATTTTAGTACATTGTAGCCAATCCACATCCCCCCTCTTGTCAGGCTGACTGTAAGGGTTAAAGATTTTATTTTATTTTGGTTTACTACTTAATAGAGAAAAACAAATACTCCAGTATTGAACAATTCAGGAAATATGTCTAAAGACTGTGGAATATTTTATCCCAGTGGTTAACATGGAACATTCATCTTTGTTCTCTATTTTTACATAATAAACTTCTTTTTTTTTTTTTTTTTTTTTGGTCTTTCGAGACAGGGTCCCTATAGCCCCAGCTGTCTTGAAACTCACTGTGTAGACCAAGCTGGCCTTGAACTTACAAACATCTGCCTGCCTCTGCCTCCCAAGTGCTAGGATTAAAAGCATGTGCCACCATGCCCAGCATAATTAACTTCTTAAGGACACATTGCTTAAATTTAATTTGATTCACTGGTATATTTGTAACTACTGTCCCAACAAGGCCAGTAAGGTATGCAATAGTACCTGTCATATGATGTGAAAGTTAACTTAAAACTGCTGATGTGGAAGCAAAAAGCCAATCACTGTTATATTTTTCTGTAAAATAAGTAAAATAAAAATAAGAATTCCAAGAAGTTTTTAAAAATTACATTTAGTTGTTTATTGAAGACTTTGGATGTTCTCTCTCTGTCTCTATCTTTTTCAGTATTTAAGAAATACTGGTTGTAGATCGTCTTTGAATGTCTAGTAGAATTCTGCTGTTAATCTATGTGGGCTTGTGTAGGAAGATCCAGTTTGAATTGGGGGCTAGTTCTCAGCTAGCACCCCTCAAGGCACCATGTTAATGGGAGTCAGGGGATTTCTCTGACCCTGCCCCAAGGAGGAGCAAACAACGTGGCCTAGGTGCGTGATGGTGGGTGGGGCAACAGTGTGCAGTGGTATGGAAATGGGGAACCTGTGACTGGCTCTGGGAACTCATGTCATTTGGTTTATAAAAGCAGGCTGAGCCGGGCGTGGTGGCGCATGCCTT
Organism: Rhizomys pruinosus; assembly: GCA_009823505.1. Lineage (NCBI taxonomy): Eukaryota > Metazoa > Chordata > Mammalia > Rodentia > Spalacidae > Rhizomys > Rhizomys pruinosus. The sequence goes on along the minus strand of VZQC01015001.1, from coordinate 2,264,519 downwards.
TAATCCTAGCACTTGGGAGGCAGAGGCAGGCGGATCTTTGTGAGTTCAAGGCCAGCCTGGTCTACAGAGTGAGTTCCAGGCCAGCTGGGGCTATAGGGAGACCCTGTCTCGAAAAGACAAAATAAAAAACCAAAAAAAAATAAAAGCAGGCTGTAGCAAGTTATAAATAGAATTCCCATAAAAAAATCATTACAGAATTCCTGGCCATCATTTTTTTTAATTTTTGCACATATATATACAGGCCAAAGCAGGCCTGCATTTCATTCGGGTGGCCAGTGGGTTGGAAAGAGGTCCCAGTGTGGACCACCAAACTGGATAGCTGGTGTTGTGAGTGGACATAGACTGAAGATAGGCCATCAGCCATCAGCCTGAAATTCCTGTCCAGGGTTCAGCAGTCTCTGGGCAGGTGTAAAGTCATGGCCAAGAGTGGGAAACGTGTCTCATTGTCCCAGGCTAAGGGCCTGAGTTGGAAGTACCTCTCAGGCTGGGCTATGGAGGTAGCCAGCTGGCCTCTAAGACCAGAGGCCAGCTCCCTACAGTGCCTGCAGGCAGGTACTGTGTTCTCCTTCCCTTAGCAGAGCCACGTGGTACCTGTTCAGTACAAAAGAAAGCTTCCTACAGGCTTGGGCTTTTTTTTAGTCAGGAGGTTTTGTAGTACTGTACAAATTCCTTATTTGTTATGGGTCTGTTTAAGATGTTGGCCTCTTCTTGGTTTAACTTTGGTGGTTTCCATTAATTTAGAAATTCCTCCATTTCTTTTAGATTTTCAAATTTAAGACAGTATGGGTTTTTGAAGTATTCCCTTATAATGTTCTAATTTTTTTCATTTCTGTTGTGATATTTCCACTTTCATCTCTGATTCTGTTAATTCAGATTTTCTCTTTCTTTTGGTTAGCTGGTTGTACTAATCAGGTTCTCCTAAGAAACAGAATAGATATAGAAGAAAGAAAGAAAGAAAGAAAGAAAGAAAGAAAGAAAGAAAGAAAGAAAGAAAGAAAGAAAGAAAGAAAGAAAGAAAGAAAGAAAAGATACATACATACATATATAGATTAGCCTAGAGGATAGAGTCTAAGTAGTCCAAAAATGACTGCATCACACTGGAGAGGATAAGAATCCAGTAGTTGCTCAGTCCACAAGGCTAGATAGTAGTCCCAATCTGGCACTGAAGTCCTGATGGATTCAGAGAGATCTGCTGATCTTCATTCTACATTGGAATCCAAGAAGTTGATCATAGCAGCAAGTCAACTCACCAGTGAGAGAGAAGGCAAGTAGTTAAAAGCAAAACCTCCCCTTCTACCACGGCCTTTTATACCTTCTATTAGAAGGTAGTACCTACTTTTAGGATGGGTCTTCCAAATTCAAATTATTGAGTCAAGAAGATTTCTCTCATTTCAATTAATCCCAGATCCACTCAAGTTGACACTCAGGATTTGCCATCACACTGGAATAGTGGGTCTTTAAAAAATCCAGCTCTTTGAACAGAGACTTCACAAGTGAGGAATTAGAGATGGCTGAGAAACATCTTAAGTGTTCAACATCATTAATAACTAAGGAAATGTAAATCAAAACCACTTTAAGATATCATCTCACTCCGATAAGACTGCCTAGGATCAAGAAAACAAATGATACCAAATGCTGGAGAGGTTGTGGGGAAAGGGGAACACTCATCCACTGCTGGTGGGAATGTAAACTCTTACAGCCACTATGGAAAGCAATGTGGAGAACCCTTGGAAGACTTGGAATGAACTTGCCACCCGACCCAGCCACACCACTCCTAGGCATGTACCCTCAAGACTCACCCCACTGCAGAGATACATGCACAGCCATGTTTATTTCAGCTCTCTTCACAATAGCAAGGAGCTGGAACCAACCCAAATGCCCCTCAACTGATGAGTGGATAGAGAAAATGTGATACATCTACACAATGGAGTTCTATGCAGTAGTAAAGAAAGATGACATCATGAGCTTTGCAGGTAAATGGCTGGAGCTAGACGATATCATGCTGAGTGAAGTAACACAGTCCCAGAAAAACAAACAACAAATGGTATCCCTCATCTGTGGATGCTAGCACCAATTACCTAATTGTATGGCAAACTGAGCAAGGTCAATGTGATCTGAAAACAACTGTGCTCTTATATTGTGAATCCCTTAAAATATAATGAAAAAATAAATAAATATAAAATTTTAAAAATCCCACTCTTAGATTCATTGATTCTTTGCATTATTTTGCTTCTATTTCATTAATTTTTGCTCTTATTTTTATTTCTTCTCATCTATTAGGTTTTGGGTTGGTTTGTTCTTGCCTTTATAGAGTCCTTTGTTGTAGTGTTAAGTCATTTATATACACTTTTCTGATTTTTTTAATGGAGGCAGTTAGAGCTAAAAACCTTCCCTCTTAGAACTGTTTTTGAAGTGTCCCAGAGGTTGTGTTGGGTGATATTACTTTCATTTAATTCCAGGAATACCTTTATTTCTTTCTTAATTTCTTCGCTAGTAGTCATTCACTAAATCTAGACAATTTTAACTAACCTCAAAATGATTGATCTCTGCTAACAGATAAGTAAAGAGGCCCAGAGGCATTTAGTCCTGTTGCATGCCAAGTGGCCTGATTTGGGTGAATCAGGGATATTGCCCTCTCGATTTCTCAATCTGGGTCTTCCTGAAACCCAGAAAATATGTAGAATGGAGCATATTTGCTTACAAAGATCTAAGACAGGGCTCTGGACATTTCCAGCCTGATCGAAAGTACCTGAAACTGGCCTCTGTGTCACTACTCATCAAAAACTTTCTTTTGCACCAGATGAAGACAATTACAGAGTCCCACAACTGGTCACATACAGACATGCCTGTGAATTGCCCAAGCACAGACGGCACATTTACAATGCAACCTCTATACCTAAGGGTCATGCAACATAGAACAAGGGGCAAAAAGGACACTAATGAATTTCGCAACTCTCATTAATGAAATTCCCTCATGCAACAGAGAGCCAAACCGTGGAGATTAGAAGTCTGGGACAGGACTCTTATGTTAACATTCATTCACCCAGGGTTCAAGGACCATTGTGGAAGAGGGGGGAAGAAAGATCATATGAGCCAAGGAGGTGGTTCATGACCATATGGAAATAGAATCCTATAAACTCCTGGGACACTGCTCCTATGAACCTATAGCAATGGTGTCAGCATACCCAAGACCCATCCAAACTCAAGCAGATGAAAACTCACCTTGGAACTAGGGAAATGGGCAGCAGACCCCTATCTTATGTGAAGAAATATTAGCAGCTGATTAGCATTGTATGGGCAAGAGCTAGTCTTCTTAAAGCGAAGGACTCTGGATATGCTATCAGTGTATGAACTTGCATTCATCCAAGGACACTAATTTGCACAGTAGGCCTTAACACAAATGACAGAGTATTCGAATTCCAGTGGGGGCCTATGGAGGGTGCCAATGAAGAAGGGGGTATTAAAAGTAATAAAGATTGCTTGAGATATTCTGTATGAAATACACAAAAATTCAATTAAAAATTTGAAAGTTCCGATCAATTATAACTCTGACATTAGCCTTAAGACTTTGTTATTATTCAGATAGATTTAAAGCACTTTTAATCTCTTTTTCTTGGGTCTAACCCATCCACTGGATATGCTTGCTATATATTATCATGTGTTTAGTACTACTTATCCAATTTGATTTATTCAAATGAAAGTTTATGTGCATCTTATTTGTGGTTCCAAGATTCACATGGAAGTTGAAAAGGTCTAAATGGCAAGAAAAATGTTTAACAAAAAGTAGAGAGCTGGAGATTTCATAATATCTGATTTAAAGTTAGACTACAGAATTATGGTAGTCAAAAAACAGCATAATGTTGCTATTAAAACAGAAATATAGATTTGAAGAATATAATGGTGACCCAGATATCAGTCATCACAACTACCTGATTTTTTGACAAAGATGTGAAAGAAATATACACTGAAGAAAGGGCAGCCTCTTCAAAAATGGTGTTGGGAAAACTGGGTGTTTATATGCAGAAGGATGCATGGCATCCTTTTTTTATTTTATTTTTTTTTTATTTTTAAGGGATTCTACAATACGATGACACAGTTGTTTGCAGATAGCATTGATGTCACTCATTATGTCATACAATCAGGTAATTGGTACATTTTGCAAGTATCTATGTCCAAATTTTGAACAACCCAAGGTTCCCATAGACCAGTTGGAGAAGCTTGTATGCACAGACATGTTCATCAATCAGGAGTCCAGACTA